>JAKSZP010008453.1:0-56928 GCA_022478985.1 Massospora cicadina
CCAAGAGGCGCATAGGTGGAATCATCCCCAAATTGAGGATAATCAATAAAAAATATATTGGGTTTTCTATGCGATTTAGATTTTTTCCCATATCTTTATCAATTTTTTATTTTTCTTCTTATTTTCCATGGGACTTGACCTTGTTTTGGTTCATAAGTTTATCTTTTTATTTTTCCCCCAAACTGGATCCTAGGTATTCTTAGACCTACCAGTTTTCTATGGTTCAGAGGTCTTTTTTTGGACTTGACTATCAAGATTGGTTCAGAGGTCCTTTTTGGACTTGACCTAATCATTAGGACATAACCAACTTAATGGTTCAGCGGTCCTTCAGGAACTACTTTTTATTATTTTTTCATTGATCCATTGCTTCAAATACTCAGCATGGACTAAATTTACTACCCTTTCATCCAAGGGGTTCTTGATGGAGTAGGCGTCCATCGCCATCTTGGCAATAATCTTAAATGGACCTGACCACAACGCATCCAGTTTGTTTCTTCTCCTGAAACCATGCATATCACAATAGGCAACTCTTTCACCTATTTGATATCCTGATATGGCCATTTGATTCTTATTGTCTGTCATTTTCGCTCATATCCTTTTCTTCAAAGTTGTATCAAATACTTGCAATTGCATTTTGATCAGTATACTTGTCAATCAGTTCAGGTACTGCTCAGCACTCATCCCCAATGTTGGTTCCACCAAATATAAAATCAGTAGCAATGCGGCCTTCCTCCCATATAGTAACTCAAATGGCATTTTTACCATCGCTGTTTGATGACTGATATTGTAGGCAAATGTCACCAGACTCAGGTACGTTCCCTATGTGGAAGTTCTTCCTACGAATAGCTTCTTCAGCATCACAGCCAACGTTCCATTAACTCGTTCCACCAGTCCATTCATCTCTGGCCAGTATGGTATAGACTTGGCTCCTTGGATCGTCATTATCTCATTTAACTGTGGGATCACATTAGATGTGAAGTTTGTCCCATTGTTGCTCAGCAGGACCTGTTGGCATCCATGTTGGTATACTACTTGATCCAGGATGAACTTCGCAGTACTAGTAGCATCTACTTTCGCCAGGGCCTTTGTCCGACCCATCTTGTCAGATGGTCAATCACAACTATTATGTGATTTTCTCCCCCTGTGCTCATTGTCAGCGGTCCCATCACGTCAATGGACACCATATGTCAAGAAAATCCAGTGCGGACCAGTCAGTATCCAGTTGTAATCTTATGTGGCTTGTGAAACTGGCACTCCACACAACAAGCTAGATAGTTGGCAGCATCATAGTTGATTGACTCCCAGTAGTAATGGCGAATATGGTTGGTCATTTTTCTCAGGCCTCCATGCACAACAACCATATGAGCAGCTTGAATGATATCTGCTCTTTCTGAGGGCTTTGGGAATAGTAACCACTTCCCATTAATTGTCTTAAAAGGTTGTCCATCCATGATCTCTTTGTTTTCCATCACTTTATAAAATGCATCTTAGATTTCTTGGGGCTTGTTCCCAATTTCTCCGTCAACCATTCTCTGGAATAACTCATCTGCCTGCTGGTATACCATCTGGATCATTGGTAACTGCAATAAGCCATCCGCATTCTGGTGAGAAGCCCCTGCTTGATCACTTTCAACTGTTGAATCGGTCTCATCCTGATTTGCAGATTTTCCCCAGTATCAACCTTGTGGATCACATCTCTTGCACATTCCAAATTGTGGTCATCTTGGGCGTTTACTTCCCAATACTTTTCAAACAATTTGAGCATCTCCTCTTACTGTCCTTCCATCTGATCAGCGAGTTGCTCTTGATCAACCAATAGGTTGATCCTCTCAATTACCTAGCTAATAATTCCATCTCATCGAGAGTCCCAAAATCGTAGAATTTCCTCAGTTTGGCTGTTGGGATTGCTTGTCACTTCCTAGGTCCAAAAAAATTTTGGACCAATTAAATCTATTTTTAATAGTATATATTATATATATTGTATTCTTCTTTTGCAATGATACTTGTAACCTACAAAAAGGTTCAGAGGTCCTTCTTTTCTCCTTCATCCAAACTGGGTCCTAGGTATACTCTAACCTATCAGTTATCATGGTTCAACATTTTATCCTTTTAAGATTTAACCACCTATTTGGTCCAATGGTTCTCTTCTGGGACTTGACCAAAATCTCAGAACATAACCATTTAATGGTTCAGAGGTACTCTGGGAACATTGCAACTAATTTCTCTTAAATCCAATATTTCCAATTTTTTAGTATTGACCTTCTTCACTATACGACCAGCAGCGCTGTTTCTTCACGTATAGGCTACACTTGCTTGACTTTGACAATACTCTTGAATATATTAGGCCTTTAATCCCGACTGCTTATTTATCCAACAGGTCCTAATTTCATCTCATATTTCAGCAACTGATGCTTGAACCTTTGTACTCATTAGTCAACAGTTCCATTCAATTGTTCAGATTGTTTTTCTCCTGAAAAATATTTTTGGCATTCATTGCCATCCAAAGCGTTGGAAGTAATTTAAATAGTGGATCTGTAAATGATTCCTTAATTACACATATTGATCTGGCCTCGTTAGCTTCATCCAAATTTCGTCTTGAATAGATGAACTCATCTCTAGCAATTTCTGATCATGGTCGAGTGTTATGGAGTCAAATGATTCTCTCCACTATTTTAGATCAATCTTTTCCTGTTTTAACTTCATATCTTCCTTGGTATGGCAATCCAATACTTCTAATTAATTGCTTTTTATTTCATCCAATGCCTCATCTAAACACTCGCTCCTCAGGACTATTTAAAGAGGATCCAATTTCAACCTTAGTTGGCCCTGCTGATCCTTGGGACTATTTCAAGTGGAAATGATTTCACCTGAATTGGACCTGCTGAAACTCTTCATCTCAGGTAGATGTCAGGTGGAACAGGTTTTCTTGCAACATAGATAGTTCCATATCTAGGCTGCAAGTCCTTTTCCCAAGTATTGAGTATCTTCTATTTTCTTCACTTGGAGCTCCACTTCTGAGCTGAGTGATCATATATAAATGTGATCCACTTCACGTTTTGTCTTTATTTATGTTACTTTCCTAAGTAACTTATTGCTGGAATTAGAAACATCTTCATAGGACATCATGTTCTATCTCTTCTACTCAACTACACCCCTGCAGTGAGCACCACTTTGTAAAAACTTATAATTCTTGATTATTTTTGGCAAATAACCCCTATAAACTTATTACTTGCACAGGTTTGGGTTTTGTGCAATCTTTCCGCATTGTATAGTTGTTGATATAATTGTTTGATACTATTATGATGACTACTATCCATAATTAAATGGAAATTCTTAGATCTTGGTCCAATGCTCAGCCAGTATTTCCTCTCAAAATACTTGTAATGTCTTGAAATAGGGATCTGCTTCTCGTACCATCTAACTCAATCTTCTCTTAGATTCCCATTTGACAGTTTCTATGGTTCAGCACACAGTCAGTAGCAATCCCCAATTTGATTCACTTTGTCTCTGATTCTCCGCTCAGATCCTTACTTTTTTCCTTAAAGAGCCTCTCAATTTCCGCACACAGCAATAACATCTCTGAGAAAGAATAGAACAAATGGATACTGATAAAGTGTAATGAGCTGGTATATCTACTGTATACTCTTTACTAAACTCTGTTAAACTCTGTACTGTTTTAACTATCTCTTTATTGGTGAATTCTAGGTAATTTATAGTGGGGGATTCAGTGCCCAACCCTCAGTTGGCGCTTCTTTGATGAAATGGCAGCTGTTGTCATTAAAACTTCCATCCTCATCTCAGCAGTGATGGTCTTCCACATCCTGGCTAGGATTACATCGTTGGACATCCTTGAAACCTAAAATGGAAAGAGTCAGAAAACGTGTCCCTAACGTTTTCCTTTTAATCCAAGCAAACCAACTATATTTGGCAAGTGACCTGCTTAGGTAATGGGACTTTTCAGGATTCTCCTTGGATTAGGTGAAAGCCTTATCCCTGGGAAAATCAATATAATCATTTGAAGGGCATAATTTGCAGATGGCCCAATAATTTCAAAAATGGATTTCATATTGACTGGAATACTTAGTTTGGGGCTTTACCAGAATTATGCCAAAAGTGAGGAATATTTACATTTTTAATCTGTTATCTAATCTCTATCCACACTTTTATTTATTCCCACCTATCCCAGTATTGGGACTTTCCTACTTGTCCATTTCTACCAGGGTACATGCCAATCATTCCTTATATCCCTTATATTATCTTTTCTCTTCTCTTCTTAGCACTATTTAAGGTGCTGATTATTTAACTAATAAAATAACTTTTGCGCTTTACCTCTTTTTGCTCTTTAGTAGAAGTTCATTTTATCTCTTTGGACCTCTGAACCCATGTGGTTAAGTCCCTAACGATTACTTTTTTTGACCTCTGAACCTGCCTAGGTTAAGCTCCTAACTATTAACTATTAGGACCTCTGAACCTGTTATTAAGGTTAAGTCCACCTCTGGCCTGTCCACATCAGCAAGCTTCGAAAAACCCACCTTCAGACCTCCCTCAGTCCCAACAGGACTTGTTACCCATTAAGGCAGGTCACAAACATTTTATTGATTTGCTAGTTGCAGGCAGCATCACTCTCCACACAACTTACTCCTTACATTCCTAATCAGTTGGTGATGAAACCTGACCAATCCCAATTGGTACATTTGAAAGTTAATCAACTATCAGATGTCCCTATTTCGTCAGCAACTCTGCCTGACAAGATCTTAAGCATTTATCCAGATTAATCCCTGTTGGATCTCACCAGGCGAATAACCTAAAACCCCTTAAACATAATTTCCCCAAAATCAGGGTCAACCAATTTTCAATTCACCTCACATCGGGGAATAGTCCCCTACCAATTCCTGGTAATCTAGCTAGCTAGGAATATGGGCAAAAATCCCAACACCTTTTAACCTCAGGTTAAAACCTGATCCATGTGCGAGAAAATCCTATTCAACCAAGATGACCAGCCTGCCAAAGAATCCCCAATTGGTAACAAGTGTGGATCTTAGCTTGTACCTCTTGGAGATTGACCAAGAACATCCCTGAACTCCCTTATAATCCCTTTCTAAGAAAATAAATCTTTACTCTCTCTCTTTTGCTTTTTTAGGCGAAATTGTCCTACCTCTATTTATTTTTGTATGAAATAATAGTTAAGAGATTTACCACACAAGGAACTTATCCTGAGTGAGGACTTTCCATCCAAGGAAAGTAAAAACTTATAATCCAGTACCCAGAAACTTTGGTTTTCCTGGCCTATAATTTAAAAAGAACAAGTGGTCTAAACCACTTGGTCCTGACAATCTCCTTTAAATATAATAAATGGATTGGTACATCTTTGCAGTCACAGGCAACCACTGATTTATTTACTTATATAAATCAAGCGGATACTCTTGACATACACACTCTCATTGGACCAGAGTATCATGTTGAATGTACATACAATGATATTAGTGTGCACAACATACCGGTTTGGGCAATAGTAGATTGCAAATCCCCCATCAACATAGTTTCTTTAGTGCTATTGAAAAAATTGAGACTAAATAATAAGAAGCATTGCAAAACATATAGTAAAAATGGCCTAAAGCCACTACTTCAAAAAATTATATAGCTCCTTGCCACTTAGGTTGGTTAATAGCGTGTTGTCCACTCCAGCCATCGTTTTACCCCATGGCAATTTTGAGCTACTTATTGGTAATTATTTTATGAGAAAATATGGTCTTAAAGAAAACTTTGAGAGTGCTACTTTGGACGTAGGGGGACAACAGGTTCCATTGTTATATTAAAGAGTCCCCTGGTGATAAATGTGGCCTGGTGGGAATATGTACAAGGGTTTGGTTGAACCCTAAGGTTGCAATGCTGACAATGTATGAGGATGTGAAAGATTTTCATCAGGTCTATACCATATAATAAGTGATGATGTGTATACTGTGACTAACGGCTGCCAGAGCTAAAAAGGTTATCTCTAATTTCAGCTTGATTCCAACTCTCAACCTTCTTTAGCTGTAAATGTTGAGTCTGAGGATGGAATTATTCTCATTAGCTATTAAAAAGCTGCCAATATAATTTAAATATGCCCCAGAGAATCTTGAAGTCCATAGAAATTACACTCTGCACTGTAAAAAAATGCACTACTAAACCAGGCCATCAGATCCTCGTTGAAATGAATATTACCCAAAAAAATTCCTAAAGGTTTGTATGGTAAGATTTTTCTGTCAATCTGCTGGTCCAAAACGGATCCTGCTGTTGCCTCTGGTGCCATTTATCCTCACTAGGGAGAAATTAAGGTTTCCTTGGAGAAAACCTACTCTTACCTGGTGCACGCCCAAAAGTATCAAATAATTTCTCATATTTATTGTTAACTGGCCAAACGACATATTGCTTTGAGTTACCATATCCCCCACTCATTTCTGTGCTTGAATGTTTGTTCAAGTGGGGGAAAATGTTGCAAATTGGTCTGACTAATCATTCACTTATTTTACTTTATGTAAAACTGTATATTAGATAAAGGGTTAAATTTCTCAATGCCAATGTCAATCTGTCAAATTAAATTATGGTGGGTTACTTTGCCCACGCGCCCACATTTTGTATTGTAAAAACCGCTGGTTTTCACTTGTGCATAGGTTTGCTTTACTGCTGGCTCTGGAAATAAATATTAACTTGCTAATTGTATGAAGGCAATTAGCTTAGGTGAGTTTAAATAGTTAGTTTTAAATGGTCCTATTCTGGCGGATAAGAATATGACAAGTGACTTCAGCCTCACTCTAACAGATGACACTTTAATAGATAACTGGATACAAAATATCCATAAGTGAAGGTAGAAAAAATAAAATAGATAATTCTAAGGTGTTTATTTACGATGAGAATTAAGGACTAATTATAGGCGATAGTAATGAAGGACTTGTGCTCAGGATAATCATGTTAACCACAATGGTCTTAGCACACCTAGCTGATGAAAAGGGATATTGGTTCATTTCTGGAAAGACTACAGCTGATGTTCATGATGAATAGCATATTTAATTCGCCATTCAATCATCCAACATGGTGGCTACTAAAATACAACGATTTCCCATGAGTAATTACTTTATTTTAAGCCAACTTAACATATCCACGTTGTCAGCAACAATCCCCCAACAAAATAGCAATCATAATTATCATCAGATGAAATCCTCTGTAAATTACAATTAACTATTCAGTCAGTTATTATTACCATATAGATGACATAGTTAAATTGTCATATTAAAGCTTAGATGATAAGCTAAAATAAATATATGGAGCAAATTTAACAAATTAGAGCTTAG
Source organism: Massospora cicadina (assembly GCA_022478985.1). NCBI lineage: Eukaryota > Fungi > Entomophthoromycota > Entomophthoromycetes > Entomophthorales > Entomophthoraceae > Massospora > Massospora cicadina. Next base: position 7,332 of record JAKSZP010008453.1, read on the forward strand.
TTAAACCCAGCTGAATATGGTGTTTATATAGAATTCCCACACATCCCCCTTCTTGATCAGATTATCAGCCAAAAATGTCCTTCTCCTCCAATAATTCCCCAAAGAATGATACTTGGCTGGCTGTCCAAAGCAGATGCCACCCTTTTTTCAAGCAATGTCATGAACTGTCCAAAGAAGTATCCTCTCCTGTATCACCTAAACTAGCTTAAGTCAAATGGATTTGGAAAATACTTCTTCAGTCCTTCCAGCAATGGTAACTATCCCAGAAGAGGGAACGGGGTTAGCCTTCTATTCATTTAATTCACACTTGTTAGTTCCACATTCTCTGTCATCAAACTTAATTTTGAGCTATTACTAGATTTGGCTCCATCTATATTAAATTCATCAATAGCCCTTGAGCCCAATGAATCAATTCTTCTCAATTTGGACCAGTCATTCTCTTTAAGTAAGATCTACTCCCAGAGTTTCTATTATGAATCAGGCAGTTTTATCAGCCAACGAATTTATCAACCAAATTGGCAATTAATAATGATGAGCATGTTGAGCTTCCATATTAAGAACTTCAGGGGGGATCAACTGAAGCTCTCAGCATTTCCTTCTTCTCTTGTGATCTTGATCATCTACTTGATCAAGATATTGCAGCGTATGCACTCTAGTTTGCAGGACAAGTAATTTTCGTATGGGTTTCCCCACTCCATCATCACAAACTTCCACCAATCCTTCCCTTCACACTTCCAGGAAGCATGAAGTCGCCGCTCTTAAAATGCAGTTATTGGCCTGCATGACTACCTCATGGCTGAGACTATTTGGTGGTATCTTCCACTAATGGCAAAAATTGGGGTATGATTTGAAAGCCACTTGCACATCTTCCTTGTTTGTTGTTCTCTCATATGTGGCAAGTGTACTTGACAAAGCTCATCGCCAATCACTTAGACACATCTCCAAGAACCTGTGCCATATAGGGTTTACAATACTTATTTGCCAATTGCATTTTCTTGCATTTCTGTTTCCCCCTCCAATACAGAGTTTCCCATCTTGCAAATTTCGAGGTATCAATCTCACTACCAATTGTAACATATTCTCAGAATTCCTTTTGGGTTCAAAAAACATGTTTTGTTTTGCTCTATCTCTTACATTATCTGATATCAAATTGACTTTTTTTTAGTACTAGATGGATCAAATTGACTTTGGTGGCCTCTTTCACAATATTGACATCCAACCTCTCTTCCCCTAGAGGCGTTGAAAGAGGTCTTGCACCTTGCAACCTGAGGCTTATGAATAAAAAATAAAGAATATTGTTATCACATTTCCTTCTTTCATAAATTATAATATCTTTTTCTTATTTTTTAATATTTTTTTCTTTTTTAGATTTAATCTTTTATATCTTTTCCTTATTTTATCCTCTTTAATTCTATTTTTGAAAAATTTGCTATGTACTTTATTAATTACATGACCATCAGAAATATTCTTGCCTGTATTAGCATCATTTTCTGTTTTCTAATAAGCTCAAATAATTCCAATCATAATGCATCTAGCTTATTTAAGTGACTAAACCCAAGTGTATCACAATAAGCTACTTGTTCCTAATGGAAAATTACCTTAGGGTAGATCAAACCTTGCCATCGGTCTTCTTAGCCTGAATTCTTCTTTTTATTGTCATATTGCAAGCCTGAGATTGGAGATCCACTATTATGCTGCAAGCTGATACAGGTATTTATCCGCGCTCATCCCCAGAGACAGCTCCACCTCTGAGTAGAGAATCAGTGGCAATGCTGCCCTTTGAATGTACAATAATTTGAACGGCGTTTTTCCTGTTGCCAGTAAAAAATGATATATTTTGCAGATGTCACCAAACTTAGATAAAACGCCATGATGATGCCTTAACTAAGATCAGTTTCATTAGCATAGTAGCAAGCGTCCCATTGACTTATTTAACAACTCCATTCACCTCAGGTCAATATAGTGCAGACACCACTCCTTTGATTCCCATCATGTCATATAAATGGGGAATTATTATTGAGGTGAAATTCGTCCTTTGCCGCTCAGCTACACTTGAAGACACCTAGGTCAAAATATCACCTGCTTCAGGATAAATTGGTGGTACTTAGTGCATCAGCTCGTCTTAATACTTGGATTTTGACACATCTCATAAGGTGGTCAATCGCTACTATGATGTAACATACTTCACCTGTGTTCACATTTATGATCCTATAACGTCGATTGAGATCAGTGTCACGAAAATTCTTGCTTTACCAATCAGTAACTCGTCACATTTTTATGCAGCTTGTAAGTCTGACACTCCATGCAACAGGTGATGTAATTGCAACATTGTAACTTAAGGACTTCCAATAGTAATATTGTTTAATCAGTTTGAGCATTTTCTAATCCTCCATAGCTGACAACCTTATGTGAGGCCCAAATTATTTCTGTCTGTTCTGATGGCTTTTAAAAAATAGCCTCTTGTCATCAGTTATTTGAGTAATTGACTGTTGAACAATTCTGTCTAATCCATTGCCTTTTTCAGAGTCATCTGAATTTCAGCTGTCTCTTCCTGTAACTCTCCTTATCCAATCGATTAAATAGATCATCATCACAAGCTTGCACAGCAAGAATGGCTGGTAACCTCAATAACCTATCGACGTTCTGATTCTTGTCTCCTGCCCAATTTTCTATCTCAAAGTCATAGGCCTGCAACTTCAAAGCCCACCGCGCTAATCTCCCCTCTGGTTCTTAAAGGTTGTGAAGTCACCAGAGAGAGGCGTGGTCAGTTATGACCTGAAATGCATTTCATGGATATAGACATGAAATTTCTTGCAGGCTTATATAACTTCAAGACATTCTTGCTCCATGGCCGTGTAATTTCTTTTGGCCTTTGATAGAGTTCAGATTACATATGCTACAAGGTGTTCATCTCCATTTTTGTCAACCTGACTTAGGATAGCTCCTATTGCCATCAGCAATGCATCCATTAAATAATGAACATTATTCAAAAATCAAATATTTCAAAATCAGACTTGATGTCAGATTTCTCCTCAGTTCATCAGAGTGCTTGAGCTTCATCATTCCATGCAAATCCCTTCTTTAGATCTTTCAACATATGGAAAAGTGGAACATCTTTTTTGTGAAATTCTTAATGAATCAGCGATAATAGCCAACAATTCCAAATAAAAATTGAATATTGTGATGCTCTTAGGGACTGATATCTATTTGATCACTTCCACCTTTTTGATCTGGGGCTTAAGTCCCTCAGCGTTAATCATGAACTACTAAGTATTCCAATTCTTCTATAAAAAATGGCTTTTTCTAAGTTTACTCCCTGAAATTTGAAGAAGTCAATCACTTGAACATTTCCTCAAGGTAGTGTAGATGGTCTGTGAACTTTGGCTAAACATATTAATATCGGCCAGTTAGAAGAGGACACAGGACAGCTTCAGATCTGACAAAATCGTGTCCACTGCCTGATGGAACGTCGGGGGCATTACACAAGCCTTGAGGAATCCATGTCAGCTGGTACAACCCCATGCTGTGATAATGCCACACTGCTCTTGGTCTTTCAGAGGCATATCTATCTGCCAATAATGGAGATAAGATCCTTGGCGGAGAAAAACTTGGCTCTTCCTAATCAATCCAGCGCATCATCCATTCTAGGAAAGAGATACAGATTCTTTTTTGTGATTTTGTATAAATGATGGTAATCTATCATGCTCGAATCAATCAATCTTTTTTCTTGACAATCAGTATAGGACTCTCCCATGGGCTGGAAAATTTTATAAGGTAATTGTGCTCTAGGAGCTTTCCAATTTCTTTGGCAACAATTGCCTCTGCTGCCCTAGACCTCTGAGTAGGTCTTAGTCAAATTGGTCCAGCATCTCCTGCATTGACAAACGCAAAACAACCTTTGCATACCCAAGATCATGGTCATCTTGCGCAAAAATAACTCATTGTGGCTCAAACAAGGCCAGAACTTTGTCCTTCTGACCCTCTATTGATATAGCAAACCAATCTTTTTTGATTAACGTGTGGATATTCTCATCAGTTTCTTTTGGTAATCCTAATTCTTCTAATTCTCTGAGAACATGGAAGTAATGAGTCTCCATTACCGTTTTCAACTAGGAGAATGAAACTATTTGGTGCCATTTGACTTTTATTGGAGTATTTCCCAGTATAAATAAAAGGATCCAAATCTCCTCATTACTGGGGATTAAAATCCCTGGGGCTACATGTTGAAGTTTTGGCATACTTCAAATGTTCTGGTTCTTCTTCTTAGATAAATTGGAGTTTCAAGCGCCTATTATATGGAGAAAATAGACCAGACGATGACAGTAATTAAGATATAAACTCCTTAAGGATAACACTTCAAGGCTTCACTCTCTTGTCATTTACTAGTAGGATAACATACTGACCTGGTCTTACTGATCCTAATTAATTCATCAACTTAATAAAACAGAAAAGTATTAAAGACAAAAAGCTTTTATATTAAATTATTAACTTGTTTTGCTAAAAGATCGTTAGTTATTTGTATAAAAGTAGAGAATTTATGGGTTTGATGTTAGCCACAACTCACCCATGACAACTCGCCTCAAATTGCCACTTATCCAGTGTATCACAAAGAAGACTTCAAAGGGTCTACAACTTATGAGACTCTGTAATAGCTCAGCTCAACCTCGCGGTCAGTGTTTTACTAATAATTTTTTCAAGGCAGCGTTTCCTCTGATGTCTTTGAAAATAGCTAAACCGTTGCTCCTCTCAAGCAACCGTAGAACATACCAAGGTGATTCATATCACTAATTAGTAATTAATTCAATTGAAAACTCAACTGATATTTAAGCTAATCTCAAAAATAGACCAACAAATATACAAGTCTGGTGATTAAGTCAACTATTAATAAATCTTTATCTAATAAAGCCCCTGAGCCCATGTCATCTAGTAAAATATTACTAAAGTGGAATACTATGCTGCGAATCCCAAGCTTTGAATATACTTAGGATCTTTGGTTCATAATCACTGATAGTTTTGATATGATACATAATAAATTAGCATCAACTAGTATTATTATTTCCTCTATTAAATTATCCATCAGTTTAGGTCCAGTAATTCATTCAACACTTTCCTCGCCTTGACTGGACAAATGTGGAGGGTATTCTTCTTCCTTGGTCACAACAATTAAACTTTCTCAACCTTTAGAATATGAGCGCTATGCCAATAGCCTCTCAGCCATGTATAAACTTGTCTTCTTAAAATCCAGCACTTACATTCTGTGTGCTAAAGTTAAATCAGGCAATTTGCCTTCAGTTTCTCAGGCTGGTTCAACCAGCTATGCTTTGAAAGTTCCTAAAAGTTCAACTTCTAGGCCTGATGCAACTTCAGCAATCATTGATAAACCCAAACAGGCCCCCTTGGCTTTTAATTCTGAACAGAAAACATTCACTTGAGTCAAGCGTGATCCTCCCTCAACCGCCTCATTAACTCCTCGTGCTCCTGAGACCAATCAGCCCAAAGAAATCCTCATTCACCATCAATATACCTTGTATGGTGATTTTTTCCCATCTTCTTATTCTCACCTTTTTCAAGTCTCTTCCTTCTTCCATCCTTATTTCTTCCCTTTGCATGGGCAATGTGGCTTCGTCAGGTTTTGAACTTGAATCAATGATGGAACTTGTGGAAGCCTAATTGTTTTCTGCGTTTGCCTTTGAGCCTGGGGTTGCCCCATTTGATATTTTTGAGACTAATCAAGCTTATCTCTTTGATAACTCTGTAGCTAGACTTTAGTGCAATCCCAAATCAGTCCATACAGATATGCACGTCCCGTTGGGCCTCAAAAGCCAAGTTTTAAAAAGATTGGTGCATCCTTTTAATATACCGCACCCTTTGTAGAAGCCTGGAAAAAAGGCTTCCTGAAAAATACATCCCTCAGATGGCTCTACTGGGCACACGTGTTCACTTTTCCCCCCAACTCTTAATCACCAAAACTGTGCCCAATATTTGCAGGGTTTTAGACGAGGCACATTAAAGGATGTTTTTTGCAAAAGTGTTCTTCACCTAATTTACCCTTGTCTTGAAAGCCTTCTATTAACTAAAACTTCCTTTAGGAAACTTTTTCTCCAGAGTCTAATCTCACTCGCCCGTTTCAAATTCCCTTCTAATGGTTGTTTCCTTTGGTTCAATGGCCTTTCCTTAGCCAACCATGCCAGAATTTCTGGTGCTGAGCCTTTTTTAGTTTAGCGCATCTCTGAAGGGTCTTGACAGTTGAGACTTATATGTTCATGGTAGACTACTCTGATACAGGCTTCCCCTGTTTGATCTCACTCTCCTCCCCCTCCCAAAGAAGGGTCATCCAGCCCAAATAACAATGAGCCTTCAGATATTTTTGAATTAACTTTTTGTGTTTTTAATTGTTAAAGACTTTTTTCTTTTTTCCATGTATACACTTTTTTCATATTTTTCTATTTAGGTTTATCATGTTTTTTATAATATATATCTTTTTTGATCTTAATGATATGGACTAAAAACTTTAGCGTGTACTTGATCATAACTCAACCGCTTTGATCCTTAATAGCGTATACATCTTCAGACGATTTCTCCAATATATAAATGGACCTTTCCAAAGCAAGGCCAGCTTGTGCGCACGGCCTGCGCTATGAGTGTCATAATATACTACTAGGTATCCTTACTGAGACTTAAACACAGTAGCTTGATTAGCATTTGTATAGCTCTTCTGGCTTGTTTTTTGACTAATCACGTTCTGATAAGCTTCAGATTGCAACTTGATTAAGATCTTCGACAGTTGCTCAACATAATTCTTTGGGCCAATTGCCTCAGTTGAACTGAATACACAATATAATAATGGAGGTAGAGCTGGCTGTCTACCGTACAGAAATCTAAATGGAGAGTGGCCCATGCTGCTGTAATGTCCAATATTGTATTCAAATACCATAGCACTAATGAAAGTAGCCCATTGTGAAGGCGCCACAGCTGCATTTTTGCGCAATATGCTGACTAGAGTGCCATTCACTCGTTCTACCATACTCTCAGTCTCAGAATGATATGGTGCTGACAAAACTCCATTGATGGACATCAACTCATTAAGCCATTGCACCATCTGGGCAGTAGAATTTGTGCCATTATCTGTCAAGATTTTCTGGGTCATCCATGCTTATAAAATTATACAATCCATAATAAAATTTGCAGTAGTCAAGGCTCCAACATCTTGAATTGCTTTTGCTTCCACCCATTTCATCAGATGGTCTATAGCAACAGTTATTTATTTGTTGAATAGGCTACTCACAGGTAAGGGGCTGACTACATTAATTGACATGATATGCCAGGCACAGTCAGGTTTGATCAATTGATATTTTACTTCCAACTCAACGAGCTTTGTGATTTGGCATGAATGGCATTTATCAAGTACGTCCTGGATATCACATTGCATGGAATCTAAATAGTAACTAGATCAATTTAATTCTAGCGTTTTGGTCAATCCTCTGTTCCAGACGGCCTTGTGGGCTTGAGTAATGACATCCATTTGTTCTGAAAGTTTTTAAAAATCCTTCACTGTCCCTCAGGCTTAAGCTTGTATAAAACTTTATTTTGATATTTGGTGTCAATTAATTCTTTTTTATCACATTTTGTACTTCAGGCAGCTCATCCCCATACTTTTGAGTAATCATTTTTCCATGAAGCTCTTTGGCCAAACTTCCCAGGATGGCTACAATAGGAAGTCGCGATAGTCCATCTGCATTTTGATGGGCTGCTCCAGCTCTATGAATAATTTCATAGTTATATTCCTGTAATTTCATAGCTTAGCAGGGTAACCGTCCTTCAGCTCCTTGAGATTGTGGAGACAGCGTAATGAGCTGTAATCCATCATTCCTTAAAGCTTGATTCCATGAATGTACACCCAAAATTGCTTACAAGCTTATATTACAACCAAACACCCTTGCTCAGTCAATATATAATTAAACTCATGCTTATTTAGCGTCCTGCTGCAATAAGTGACCGGATGCTCCTTGCCATTATCCCCAACCTGGGATAGCATACCCCCAATTGCAGTCAACGAGGCATCAATGTGTTGATAAAAGGCCTGCTGAAATTCTGATATAAGACTGGTTCCATGCTCATTGTGGTTTTCAAGGCCTCAAAGGCTTGCTGACACTCAGCTGCCTAGAAAAAACAATCTCCTCCTTGTAGCAAATGGAATGGGGCTTGGCAATCCTCATGAACCCTTCTACAAATCTTTGATAGTAACCTACCATGGTTTATAATGCTTAAACATCCCTTATACTCGTTAGGGTTTGCATGTTTTTAAAATTCTTCACCTTTTAAGAATGAGGCGCAAGCCCTTGGGATCAATGATGCACCTAAGGTATTCCAATTGTTCTTAAAAATTGACATTTTCTAGGTTTTATCTTCAGATTGGCTTTCAACAGACATTTGAACACTTATTCAAGGTGCTCCATATGTTTAAAAATGACCTCAAAAAAATAAAGATATCATCCAGATACACCAGTATGCAGGATAATTTAAGGTCCCTGTCAGGATTCTCCCTGGATTAGGATAAAGCCTTGTCCATGAGGAAGGTCGATATAGTCATATGAAAGGCATAATTTTCAAGTAGCCAATAATTTTGAGAATGGAGTTCAATTCAACTGGAACACTGAATTTGAGGCTTTGCCTGAAATATGCCAAATTCAGGGAATATTTACATTTACTAGTTGTTATCTAACCTTAATCCACACTTTTATCTATTTCCACCTATCCCGGTATTGGGACTTTCCTACAGGTCCCATAACACTACCCTCAAAATCCCTATTCATATCCTTACATTTTGAAGCACTATAAATAGTGCTCGATTACTCTAAATAAAGTACTTCTCAGCAGAATATATTATTTACTTTATCTTACTTATTCTAATGGAGAACGTCTCATCCAAGGCTGCAAGCTTCGAAGCCCTGCCTTCAGATAAACACGCCGCCAGTGATTCTTCCCTGGTGACCCAACAGTCCCCCAAAATTGTGTCCATTGCGCGCTAGATGGTCGCCAGGGCACTATACAGCCCCTGTGGCATGCGCGTTAGTTTAAATATCCCTTGTTCAGCAATAATCGCGCACTTCTCCTGCTCCTCTTGAAGAAGTTCAGTTTTACAGTATCTGGAGATAAGGTCCATTGTAGTAAAATACTTCGCCCCTCCCAGACGGTCCAGGTCATCATAAATTCTGGGCAACAAATATGAATCCTTTTTTCATAATGGCACTGAAGTGATAATAATAAATTACAACTCAATTGCTGCCATTTTTTTCTTCACAATCAAAACTGGGCTGGCTACATGCTTTTCAAGGGCGTGATCAAACCTTTTCAGCAATTTGTCTAAATCTTCTATAACTATCTTGTCGCTAACATGGGGGCACCAGATTGGCCTCATTATAATAGCACATGGTCTCCATTGTCAACAAAATGCTGTACTCCTTTTGCACAGCATAAATCCTGGTCATCTTTGGCAAAATTTCGGAGTATCATTCAAACAACTTCAGTGATAAATCCTTCTGTTGTTCCAATAATCCACTAAATGACTCTCTGGGAATTACAGCATGTTCCCCAAGGCCCTTTGTTGGTAACTTGAACTCAAATAAATCACTAAACTGGACAGCGAATTTTAACTTGTCCCTCAAAATCAGAGCCACAAATGTGACTACTTGATATTTCTTGACCTTATTAACTGGCTGTTCAAATTAGCTAATAGGATGTCAATTTCCCCATGCCCTGTTATAATTATTCAAGCGTCACATTATGTTCTACCTGAGAACAATTCTAAGGCGGTATGACCTCCCATATAGTCCTTCTGGAATGTCCAGCATAGTCTCAGTCCTCATAATCAGTTGATGGCCTGGAGCTATTGTTGCATCCTTATTCACTTGTTGAGATTTCTCGATTTTTGTTTATATCATTTGGCATGGGGGTGGCTTCATTTCCCCACTGAATATATCCTAATGGTATTCCATCAGCATACTATATATTAATAAAGTTTTTTCAACGGCTAGTGGGCTTTGTATTGAAAGGACAGTAGTAAACCAGGTGTGATTGTCCCAATATTGTCAAGGGATTTTTTAAAATTTGTACAAGATCTAATAGATCCTTAGAAAACTAGTCCAACTAATATGTCATAATTTGCGTTGGGAAGCATTATTGCAGGTGCAGCTGCTACCAAAGCTCTAAATTGCAGAGGAAGGGCGCTGTAAGCTCCTTCCCTCTTAGTGCTGTTGGGGCCCGCTGTCCCATACCCCTGATTGTGGTCAATGTTAGGAGCAATTTTTAACTTTTTGACCAGCTTCATGGAGAGATAATTTACATGTGCTCCACTATCAACATTAGCTACAACTTTGATTTTTTTTGACCAGAATATCAACGTAAGTGCACTCAGAGTAATAAGAATCAATAGAGTGTACTAAATGAATATTAAAAGAATTTAAAGAGTTAAAAGTGTGCTTCATAGTATTTCAGATATTAGGACATCTAATGATGAATGTGTCAATTGGAATAATATAATCACCCTCTTCAGGCTCGGAGTATCTGCTGCATTGCTCAGCCCCATGTCCAGAATATTCTCAAGTTACTGTTGCACATATGATTTAGCAAATACTTCAGAGCTTCAAGTATGACAACCTTAGTTTGAGAGCGAGTCACCTCATGTATGTTCATAAAATCTTCAATCAGTACTAAAGTAGAATTTGTTGCGTTAAAAATTGAGGCTCTGTGGTCTGTGTGCTCTTGTCAGTCAGGTGGGACTGGTGGTTTCTGTCATAATAGAGCGTTCCGCATCTAATGTGCTTGTTCTTTTTCCTCCTTCTGCGCATTATCTGGAAGGACCATATTGACATTATGCTGACAGCATCTGAAAGCAAATTTCCCTTTACAATTTCAGTTATAGCAAATAATCTCATTTAATGGGTGTAGGGCACTTGTATATTTGGTTGGCTCACTTTTAAAAAAGCGGATCATTGTCAGCCTTATTATTGGTTTCAACTGGTTTTCCTGCAGGAGCAACAGGTCCTGATCTGTATCCAGTATTAAGAGGGCCATAATTTTTTTGAACATCTGCGCAGATAATCATCCAATCTGGACGTCACAAATTTTGCACAAAAGCATGCTATAAGTGTTCAACAAATTTTGGTAAGGTTTTACTTCATGTTGTAATGCAAACTTGGCATCAAAATCAATCATACCCTTTGCGCCTAAGAGGTCTTGAGCTTCACAATAGAATCAATCCGCAAATTCATCAATTGTTTCATTTTTTTAAAGCAAATGTTCATGAACTTAGATTTTCTAGTCAAAATTTGTTCTAGACCTCCAAATTCACAAAGTAAGGCCTCTTTGACTTTGGCGTAGGCTAGGGTTTTGTCCAAGTGAGGCATAATTAGCTTGATGCTCCACTCATCTATGCAGTTGATCATAGTGGTCACTTTGTTGCAGTCATTGGCCCCATACATAGCCATTTTAAAGCGTTTGACAAATGTGGCTACACTTCCGTTCTTGTCAAAAACAGGCAGGTTTGACAGTTTATAATTATTGTTATTGCTCATGGTTATCACAATTACTTCTTTGATGGCTTGAACCAGGCGTATCAGGGCGATGAGGCGCTGCACCAAGGTTTGAGGAATTTGGGTTGGCCAAAGCAAACTTATTGCTAGGCATTTGTCAACATGGCCCAGTATCAGTTTCAGTAGCTACTTCCAAAGCTTTGTCCTCATAATTTTCAGAAGTATTTCCAGTCAAGTTGTTCATGGCACACATGAAACGCCCATCGTCCAATGCTGAGATCAGTCATTGATTTCATCTCCCAATTGATATGGTTTTGGTTATTTGACTTTAGTTTTGAGATTTCCTCATTTAAGCTAGCAGTTTGTAGTTGCAGGACGTAAATCGCTTTGTCTTTTTCCTTAATTAACTTCTTGCAATGGTTACGTCTCTGTAAGAATATTATTTGGCTCGTTGATAGAGGTAACATCGTTGCTGAATTATTGATATGTCAATTTAGCCAATCAATGGAGTCCTGAATTTTTCTATTCTCCGCCTGTTGGCCCTCAAAATTGGTGTGCCAGTAGTTGATTTTCTTGGTGTAATCACCTTCATCTGCAAAATTTGGGTGCTCAGTCATTGATACTGGTCACAAAATTCATTGTAATGGCTTAATTGCATCTCTTGGTAATTGTGGTTGAGCCTCATGAACTCTGAAGTATTACTGGAAGTCTAAATGATATTGCTAACCCAAGATTCGGTGACTCCTATTTCCTCAAAAATTTTCAAAGATGAGATACAATCTATCATTTAGTTCTTTTGCTAATTCTGCTACCCAATCATTAGCCCAGGTGGCTAGATTATTATTCACTTCCAGGCTAGAAAGGACCTTGGCAAAATTAGCTTCTAATCACTCATTCAGGATTTGGTCCGTTTGACTGGAGTTGCTTGAAAAGTTTACCAACTCAGTGATGGCAGCTTGATGGCAGGCAATGGTCATCTGTGAATTTCTGGAGATAGGGTGTACAAATTCAATTAAGTATTAAACAATGTTCTCTATCCCACGTAAATTGTTTTGGATTTGAGCTGCACAATTGGTGATGAGCTGGATATCTCATCCACAACACATCTTGCAGTTGTTGGTTATAAAAAAGGATTACTTCTGTTGTCCATGGGCCCTTGTCACATTTGATACCCTCTTAACAGATTATTTTCAAGACGTTCCAGCTTTTTTTGTGAAATGGTTCAAAGGATAGGTAATGATGGGTACATCATTCCTTTTAATATGGGACACAGTCAACTCAGTATCTACATTGGGACCAGTAAGGTTCTTAATAAATGCTTGGGGTTTCTCCCCTGTTCAGCGTTGTCACCATCTGCCATACCAGCCATGAGCGCCACTTGTTGAAGTTTTGGCCTACTTCAAATGATATGGTTCTTCTTATATAAAGTGGAGTTTCAAGTGCCTATTGTATGGAGATAATAGACCAGACGATGACATTAACCGGGATATAAACTCCTTATGGATAACACTTCAAGGCTGTACTATCTTGTCATTTACTTGTAAAAGGGTTACTACCCTGATCTTCCTGATCCCAAGTTTTCCTAAACTTTTTACAACAAAAAGTATTAAAAACAAAAAGCTTCTACATTAAAGTATCAACTTATTTTACTAAAAGATCTTTAATTATTTGTATAAAGTTTAGGGATAATTTATAGGGTTCAATGTTAACCACAACTTACCCATGACACCTCGCCTCACAATGCCACTTAGCTAGTGGATCACAAAGAAAACTTAGAGAGTCTACAAACTATGAGGCTCTGAGGTAACTCAGCTCAGCCTTTTAGTCAGTGTTTTGCTGATAATTATTCCAAGACAGCGTTTCCTCTGATGCATCTCAACTTAGCTAAGCCTTTTTTCTCTCTCATGTGATGGTAGCGCATACCAATGCGACTAATATGAATTTTTAGTAATTAATCTGATTGTAAACTTAATCAACATTAAAAGCTAATTTAACATAGATCAATAATTCCCATGAGCCCAGGTCATTAAGTCAACTATTATTAAGTCCAACTAAACCAACAAAGCCCCCTAGACCATGTTATCTAGTCAAATATTATTAAGTGGAACTGCTAGGCCGTGAATCTCAAGCTTGAATATGCTCGGGATTTTTTGATCCATAATTACTGAACATTTTGATATGATACATATTTTTTATCATCAGCTATATTATTTCCCCTATTAAATTACCCAAAGATTTAGGCCTAGTCAACCATTTAACACTACCTGTCAGATTCTGGTGGTTGACTCAAAATAAACCTCTGAATACCATTAGATCAGGCTGATTATCCTTTCAAACGCTTGATCTAACACCTATACTCTCACCTCAAAGCCTATTGCAATTATATAATTTGGGCTGAATGTCTCAATGTCAATTTGATCAAGTATTTTATCAAAGCACTTGGCCCAATATTCTTGCATATTATGGCCAATTTCTTTGCTTCAAATCTTGGCAATTGGTCCTGATTATCAGGAACACAATCAACTAACTTGTATATGAAATTGTTCGGGATTGACCCAAAGTTAACGTCTAAAAATCCATGGACCATCAGAAGAATGAGAAATGTAATCAATTTTCATTCTAGGGCAAAATTTGTATGTCAATCTGTGTAATTGGCATGATAGTACTTGCACATGGACTGCCCAAAAGGGAGTACCTAGTGCTATTAAGGGAGAGGCCTGATGACATCCCAATTAGGGGTACGTCATCTACTTTAATTGAGGCAAGAATTTCACAAAAGGTGTATTTCATCAGCAGTATGACAAAACTCAAATCAAGAAGATCCTAGGACAATTTTGCATGCTTTTATCACAATTTTTTACCTGAAATCCTCCCAATTTTGAGATATTTTGCCACCAATAAACCTAAGAAAAGGTTTCAGTCGTATAAGTCTAAGGGCTGAACTGAGGTGGTAGAACATCTGTTGAAATTTTGAGCTCAAATTTGGCCAGAAGATGACCTAGAAGTATAAATACTGGCGCCTGGCCAAATGACTGATCATCAAATAAATATCCTATAATAAAAAATATTTTATTTTATCCTCTTCTTTTTTTAGTACTAGATGGTTATTTATTTTACCCTCTTCTTTTTTTAGTACTAGATGGTTATTTATTTTATCCTCTTCTTAGTTCTGGCAGAGTCTTACCTTTGGAGAAGTTTCATCAAGATGAAAGCACAGCTTGTGTTGAAACCTGCCTCAGAAGAAGTTCCTGAATACGTTGGAAAATTATGCCTGAAATCTACCAGAAGCATCATGGCTACTTTATTAGGATCAGTGAGTTTCCAAACGGTGAATATACCATAAGCCACTGGCCATATTGAGGATCATCCAGCAGAACTTTGTCCCAAATAAGCATGCAGGATACCAATTTTCAAGCAAGCAATCCTCAGATTTTGACAACTGGTACTCACTACAGGGGGGCTCTGTTAGTGTGTTGCTTGATTAACTTGAGGTTTTTAGGAGGTGGCGAAAGCCACTGGATCTGTGTTTAGGGGAGGATGCCACCAGTGGAACCTCATCCCCAATGTTCAGTTTCCAATGCCTCTTGGAGATGGGGGAAGAACTAAGAACCTCCCAATATTGCGTTGATGATGTTTTGGACCACTGAAAATGGTGGAGTCACGCTTGAGGAATATCATATGGTTAAGTTGGGGGGACATTTCAGATTTTTAACCAGTTGATATTCCTCACATATTAACAAAATTAGTATAATTAATTGAGGATGATTGCCAATTAGTCTACTAATTTTGATTTTTTATTTAATGATAATACCCCGTTTGTGCTCCCAATTTGGTTGGGTTGAGCTGTCTTGATCTGCAGGATCAAGAAATTATCAGGCATCATGCCTGATAGAAAATTGGTGGACCTCAACACCAGCAACTGAGGCTGAGGATGTTGAGATAATTAATATCAATTATAGATGGTGAATTGCTTAAATTCGACATCAAAAAGTATTGAGAGAAGATCCTAATAGAGTTGTCATTTAATTTTAACCGTTGACTCATGCTGAGAATGTTGAACTAATTAATAATTTGTTTAAGCTCAGCAAGTTTTTATCCCCATACCAACTCCATGTGAAAATGATTGTGGGATTTTCAACAGAAAGAAAAATCACAGAGGACCATCAACTTATGCTAAGGATGCCAAACTATTTAATATTAATTAAATATTAATTTGCTTTTCAACTTTGTGAGAGTATCAGGCAAGATCCCTGACCATATTTTGGTTTAATTTGACACTGCGACTTATGCCAAGGATGCCAATATATTTAAACAATTCAGATTATGTTGAATCAAGGATCAACGTGATCATTGACATTTGAGGATGATGAGTATTGCCAATGAGAGTGCTGATGAATACTAATCAGGGAGAATCACCAGTGAGTGCTGATGATGCTGGTAATAAATACCAATGACATGGACAGGCAATAAATGCCTTAAATAGTTTGATCTTCTCTTAATAAAATATCTTCTACTTCAAAGCTTCAACCTTAATAATCCTTATCTTGTAAAGTTAAGACTCAAGATCCCCAGTTATTAGGTGCTAGGTTAAAACACCTGGAGTGGTCAGCGCAACCAACTCTTAACCTTGAACTATATGGAAACCCTGCAGAAACTTGGTCAACTAGCAGTAACAATGAAGGACTGGAAGGATTCAAGGAGAGAAGCCCTGAGGGAGTCTATATAGAGGCCGCTGAACCACAATCGTTGGACATGTCCCAGGAGAGGACCTCTGAGCTAGAATGAGTGGTCTTTCCTCATAAGGAGAAGTTGTTGGTCTTCTGGGTTGGTGGTTTGCCTTGCGAATTTGTAGGGAAAGGTCACTGAGATTGTGAAAAGGCTAGGGCCAGCAATCTTCATACTGTTTGGCCTGGCACACTAATGGAGTCACCTAGTATTGAGAATGAAAACTTCTTAACACTACCCAAGGCTCAAACCTCAATTGCTGCCAAGGAGCATTGATTTCTTCATATAACTGTTCCAGGATCTCTAAAATCAGTCCAGTTTCCACAATTTGTTGCATTCTTAGCTGAATTATGACATAATCCTTAGTTTTTACCAAGAATTCATGATATTCATTAACATATTTGTGTAACTTCTGGACTTTTTTTCCTGAAAAATTTGTAGCTGTCAGATAATATTCCATCCTTATAGACTAAATTGATGAAATTTTACTCTTACTGAGGGGCGCCTTCCCTTCACATTGATGAATCAGAGGCAACGTCTGCCCCAGAATTGTCAAAGTATCTTTTACAAAGTCAAATTTGACCCCATGTTTCCACATGAAGTCAGTGCCTATGAGGATGTCATAATTCTGGTTGGCCAGGCTAATTGCTTACGCTGTTATGACCTACGATCCAAACTGTTGTGGCAGAGCACTATAAGACCTGAAAGAAGTCGTAGAGTCAGTGCTGGCTGTCCCATACTGCTTCCTGTGCTCTAGAACCAAATTTGATTGTTTATCATTTAACTAATTTTGTCAAGACTATATTAATTAGTGCTCCACTATTATTTAATGCTCTTCTAGAGACTCAGTTCACCAAAACAACTGTATATAAACACTTGGAAGAATAAGGTAAGCTTTTGTTTACTGCACGTATAACAAATTTGTTGGTCAAATATAGATATGAATTAATTGAGCTGATATATTGGGGAACTTCTCGAAAGGCAATAATTGGAATCAATACATTGACTTCAACTAATTTGGCATTCAATAGGTCAGTTTCATCTTTGGCATTATGGACCTTCTCCACTACTTGTCAGACGCACAAACTACCTCCTTTACAATTTTGAGGGCAACTTCTCTTTCATTTCTAACTTGTTATTGCATTTAAATCCTGGAAAATTATTTGGTTTAGGGGATCTAACACAAGCTCATCTGCAAATAGTTCTGATTTTTCAAATCATATGGTTTATCTAAGTGGAACTTGTTCACCTAAAGTTCTAAACTGACCCTCATCTAGACTACATGGTCTTTTCCCTGCCCTTCAGAACTTCCTTGTTTCTCCTTAGGCTGGACCAAGTTGACTTGATCCTTCAGTTTTCGCCGTCCACTATTTTAAAGGAGAAATGTCCAGGTTGTCCACACTTATTAAAAGTCAACCAGAACTTATTGGGGGGCAGATCCCATATACTGCTTATCTTGAATCCCCTGATTGTTGAATTCTCTGGACTTGTTGGGGAATCATCCCTCATTATTGTTAAACTGGTTGTTTGGTTTTATGCCCAATTTGGTGCATCAAAAGGTTCTGAAAGCACCTTCAGATGTTCTATCATTTGGTAAATGGTGCATTTACTAGTTAGAGTTGATGCCATCATTAAGTACAAAGCTCAGTGAGATTACAATGTATTCACCAAATTATTCTTCCATCGAAATTGGTCATCATATTAGCTCCACTGAGGATCTGTACTTCCTCATAAAAATAATCAGCAAATGCACCCACCATTTTGTCCTTCTTAACTAAATTCCCATGAATCTTTGCTTCTAAACTGACATCTTATCTGGGCTCCCAAATTTCTTCAGAATCACCTCCTTATAGTTCCAGTTTTCCCTGCAAAAATAGGGCAAAACTAACTTTCAGTATTATGTATCAAGGCAATTTATGATGGTGACAGCCTTCTGATGGTTGCTGTAACCATATAAAGCCATCTCAAATAAACAGAAAAAAATCAGGAGCTTTATCCTTATAGAAAACGAGAATCTTAGGAGTACTCTTGAAGTCTTCAATGATGATTGGTGCAGTGATTTTAATTAGAATTTAACGGGCGCTGGAGTTGCTTTGGGAATTACTTATATAAGTGCTGTAATGTTATGAGGACATTTCCTGGACAAATTGAATTATACTGTCAGCGGAAATTTCTATTTTGATAGATGTCAATTTATCCTCTAATAAATTCTCCTCATGGTACTCATTCCAAGAGCAGGTACACAGAATCTCTAAGGTCATCAAATCGTTTAAGGACTTTTTCCTTCCAAGACAAGCGTTTTTTACATTTTTCTGAAGTTGACAATTTTTATCTATTTACCCTTAAAAGTCGCTTGCAAGGTTTTGACTTTTTTTCTGAAGCAAAGCCTCTCATTTCTGCATATTGAATAAACAATTGTATAGCTTATGATTCTCTTAATCAAACTTAAACATTTTATCATCTATTATAATGACTTTGAGCTTATTTAATCTAATTCAGATTGAGTTGCAATTATAAAGCATATTATTGACTTTTTTAGTTCTGTGCAAATTTTATTGACTTTAGCTCTCATCTCCTTGTTAATTTTTCAAACCTTCTCTCCATATCTTTGATGTTATTCCAAACTTTCTGTCTCACCTTGATCAAATTGAGCATGCAGTGTGGGTTTTGGTGCTGGCGGCAACCATTGGCTTAGTTGCACCCCAAGCTTAAATCAAATTGGTGATATTGGATTCAGCCAATCTGCAGTGTTTGTCCATATTGTACTTTAACCAAAGATTGAACCCAAGCTGGTTGGTAATCTCTGACTATCCCTTAAAGTTTAGTATTCAGCTTGGCCACCAGATTCTTGATTTGTGTGTTCGACTGCTGAACAGACTGCAATGTAGAGTCCAAGCCATTGTGGATCCATTAAAAGCTGACATCTAGTTGTCACAAAAATGCCTGCTGTTGTACACTATTTTGTTGAGTGTATGTGACTAGATTTGCAATCACCATCTGCTAATGGACTTGGATGTCTTGCATGTTTGGGTAGTCAGCTGCAAATACTTGATAGCATAATCACCAATGTTACCACACTTTAAAGATATCCCAATAAAGTTAAAGTGTTCATATGGAGAAACTTTTTGAAATGACATCTTTGCTCTTTCTACTTTGTTTTGTGGGATGATATAACCCATAGCTTCAATCAAGATTACCAGATGGTAAAATTGAAATCCTCTCATCATAATATTGCTAATATTGGGTAGTTGTCTCAGTTTGTTCCAAGGGTGGTTTGTATATTAGCACAAAGTTCTCATTTACTTTAATTGTTGATAAGTGAATATTGGAATCCAACAGTAGCCTGCATTTAATTGAATATTTCCTTGATGGGCTGCTGAAATTACCGCCTCCTCATTTCTTTAGTGCTCCATATTAGTTGAATTAAATTGACATTTGTTATTTGTTTGTCAGAATCGTTGAGATATGCCATAAGGGATTTTGCACAGGGTGGCCCACTGATAAAAAGGACCAAAGATATGACAATCGTGGCCCTTGGAAACAATGAAATAAACTTATTTTAATAAATATGGAGTACTTACTCCCACTATACTATCTTATTTAATTATAATAACCACAGCGAATTCTCACTGTTTCGCTTACTTAATCCTATTAGCAGCCTTTTTTCTTTTAATCGCCCATCTTGCTTATATACAACAGCTTCATATAATACCACTCTCATAGCTTGGACTATTCTGTTCTTCCAGTTCTCCTCGTTTTGGCTTGGTATTCTTTAGTCTCTATCACCCTAATTGTGGGCGATTTAATTTAATTTGTCAAATGTTGACAACACCTTATTGCCTTATTTAGAGGCAATCCAATAATAAATTCATTACATCCCAATAGTACCTCATCTCAAGGCACTCAAATAATTGTATTTGATATCATGTTTGGTGTATTCTTCCCAATATGACCTAGCTGTCCCACGATTACCATCCAGTCATATTGAAATCATGACATTACCCCCTCCTTAACTGGATGATAAGTCTCCTATTGTTTGTATGGTCAGAGGAACTTTGCATGTACTCAGTTAATGGTCTGACCATTTGCAGGGTCCTTGATGATATACATGTCGACCCCAGTTTTCTCTATAGCTTAGAACGGACCAATCCAAATACTGATCAGCTTGTATTTTCACCTGAACCCATGTTGTTACGGAAGAGAACCATATCGCCTTCCTTGAACTGCGCCAACCTGCTACATTGTGCCTGATCGGCAGCCTGATTCCTGATCTTCTTGGCTAAGCTGAAGGAATATGCTCTGGTTTGCAATTTAATCAGATTGTTCGCAAGGTTAGTCAGATAGTGGTGGAATTCCATTCCGCTGGTGTCTTCTACACATGAATAAAGTAATGTCAGAAGAGCTGGATGTTGGCCATATAGTAATTGGATAGGTACTCTTCCCTGTAGCGGAATGGTAACCAATGTTTATAGGCGAACATGGCAGTGGAAAGGAGGGAGGTCCAATCAGAAGGTCAATCCATTACTAATTTCCGTAAGATGTTCACCAGAGTCCCATTCACCCATTTTCCCATTCCATTATATTTGGGGAGGTATGGGGTCATCAGCATCCCGCAGATTCCCATAAGCTTGTTCAGTTTGGGGAGGATGTGTGAGGTGAAGTTAGTTCCGTTATCAGTGAAAATAAACTGAGGGCAGCCATGTCACTGAATAATGCATTCCATCACAAACTTGGCCACTGAAACTGCCCCCAAATCTCATATCACCCTCACTTTGACCATTGAGTCAAGTGGTCGATAGCCACAAGAATGTACTTACACCAGTTAGCTCCTGTTGGTAAGGGATCAATGACATCAAGGGAAACTTTATACCAAGCAAAATCTGGTTTCACTACTCAATACAAAGTCTTATGGAGGAATGGCTTCTCCACTTGGCACTGATGGCAACAGGAAATGGTTTCAAGAACATCAAAGCTCATACTTTCCCAATAGTACCAAGGGCGCAGCAACTCCATTGTCTTGCACACCCCATCACGCCCGACTGCCTTGTGGGCGCTCATAATAATTCCTGGCCGTGCTAGGGGTCATAGAAATTCACTGTAGAATCGCCAATCCTCTTGTACAGTTCCCCATTCCGTTGGAAGGTATTTGTTTGCATTTCATTCAACGCTTTAGTTATTTGGGGCAGTTTGTCATCATAATTTCTGCTGAGCATTTTGTCAAACATAATGTCGCTTAAATCCACCGTAACTGCAATTGTTGGCAATCTTGATAAGCAATTGGCGTTTTGGTGCTTTGCTCCTGGATGATGAAGAATTTCAAAGTCATAAGCTTGAATCTTAAGAGCCCATTGGGCTAGCCGCCCCTCAGGCTCTCTCAAATTCTGCAACCAGCGCAACAATGCATGATCTGTTACGACCTTAAATCTTACTACATGCAATTAGACTCAAAACTGCTTATATGCATAAATTACCGCTAAGCACTCTCACTTGGTTACAGTGTAATTTCGTTCATGGAAATTCAAGCTATGACTGCAGTACGCCACGATGTGCTCCTCTCCATCATCGTCCTTCTGAGACAGGACCGCACCAACAGTGTAAAGTGATGCATTCATCTGCACTATAAATTCCTTATTGAAATTAGGGTAGCGCAACATGGGCGCACTAATTAGCACCGTTCATAGTGTATCAAAGGCACATTGGTGCTGTTCTGTCCATTTTACCATGATATCCTTCTTTAGTAGCTCAAACAGCAGACTTCCAATGCAAATGAAATTGGGTATGAAGCGGTGGTAATAACCCACCATCCCCAAAAACACCTGAATGTCCCACTTACTAACTGGCTTAGTCATCTTCCAGATAGTCTCCACTTTGGGGTGTGGGGCCTTAGCCCATTTGCATCCACCACAAAACCAAGGTACTCCAGCTGATCCTTGAAGAAGTGGCATGTTTGGGGCTTAAACTTATTATTGGCCTCAGCCAGTCAGAGAAATGCTTCTTCCAAATGAGTAAGGTGTTCAGCGAACGTGTGAGAGAAGATGTTAATATCATCAAGGTACGCAAGTACACATGACAGCTTTAGATCGCCCATAATGGTATCCATTGCTCGTTGGAACGTATCTGAGGCATTACATAGCCCTTGCAGCATCCAAGTTGGTTGGAAAAGCCCTTTATATGTGATTATGGAGCATTTTTCTTATTCCACTGCGGGCAACTCAATTTACCAATAACTGGATATCAAATCAATTGCTGAGAAGTAGTGAGCTCCACTTAACTAATCCAGCGCATCATCAATCCGTGGCAGAGGGTATGAGTCTTTTTTGGTGATACTATTGAGCTTCCAGTAGTTGATTACTACATGGTTATTAACATCCTTCTTTTTAACAATTAGGATGGGTGAAGCCCATGAACTCTTAGATGGTTCAACCATTCCCTGCTCTAGCAGCTTTTCAATCTCCTTGGTGAAAACTTCTTCAGCTGCCCTTTATTGGTGGATTGGCTGAGACCTAATGGGAGGATGATCCACAGTGTCCAGCCAATGAACAACCCCTGATTACACCCTAAATAATGATTGTCAACAGCAAAAATCTCTTTTTTATTTTTGAAATAAAGCTTCCGCCTGATCTTTCTGGTCTTCTGATAGCCCCATTAAATTCTCCCATGATACAACCGCCATTACACCGAGATGCAGTTTGATGGGCAAGCCAAATTTATCCAGAGACCCAAACTTGTGAACCTGATTGACCTCCTCAGCTGGGGTCAAATGTAGATATGCTATAATCTGATGTCAGCGGATTTGAATTGGTATCTTCTGAGGTTTTCTATCAATATCTTGATCTCCCCATGGCCTGAAAGTATGATTCATGGAGCCACGTGGGGCTCAAGCCATGAATGCTGATAAGGCCCAATGATTTCCCCATAGAGCCCAGCTGGCACTTCCACCTCTAACTCAGTGTCTACTATTACTTGATATCCAGAGGGAATGGATATAGCTCCAGCTGCTCTAAGCAGTAGCCCCTGATATTCATATATGGTAGGGAAGGGTCTGAGTTTTCCCTTTCAATCAATGATAGCGCACTGGAATCACCCCATCGCTGTAGGCAAGGTTGATTTGACCCATATGCACTGAGCCCTTTGGCACTCCGATGGAGGTAAAATAAATTGGGATCTGCTGTCCTAAAACTGCTAGGGTCTCTTTCATCATGTCAATGACAACCCATAGTGTCGCATAAAAGCAGTTACAATCAACAGTTTGTAGCTGCTATTTGGTAAAACTACTGCCAGAGCCACAACAACGACAGATCCAAACTACAAGGGAAGCGCGCTATACGCTCTCTCAGAGACTGTGGTTTCTTCTCCAGTGGTCCCTTACACCATATGATGGTCTATGTCATGTTTTAAAGACAACTTCGCCAACAATTTAGTGGAGACAATTTTAATAGGAGCGCCCATATCAATTATAGCTCATACTTGGGTTTTGGCTACCATAATGTCACAGTAAGTGCACTCTGAGTAGGAGAAATGCTAGTTATTTACTACTTGTACATTCAGCGGTTCATGTTTTCCCAGAAAACTTATAATACCCGCACCAACTGTAGGGTACCCTGTTATAATTCATCCACTGTAAGAGCAACCTCTACTCCTCTTAGAGACAACGCATCTGCTAATGGTTCTAGTTGGTCTGCCATATTTTAGTCAAACATTTGACAAGCGTAAGACTTTGGTTGCTCCAGAAACCCTGTGTCTGCTCTTTCTTTAACTTGTGCTTGAGTCAGCACATTTACTCCCCCAACTGGCTGTTGGTAGAGGAATGTATCATCATACTGGGAGGCTTCTGCTGCAATTAATACAATAGATTCAGGTGGGACGTATGAATCCAAGATAGCGGAAGTAGAGAGTCCCGTCTCTACTCCGCTCTGATTTTCCCTGATAACTTTGATCCTGTTGTATGTAAGGGATTCGTTTATTAGGGCACCATCGTCTTATGTGCCCAGTGCGACCACAATTAAAACAACTTACTCCATAAGGTCTATGTCTGTGCTTAATATAAGTTGGCCCACTTGGAAGGTTATTCCAAAGATGATTGGTGTAACCAGACCCAAATCGTTAGACCACCAGCTGTCAATCAGCATATTTAGAGTTGAAGTGGTAGTTGGTCAGTTGTTGATTGGCAGTTATGGAATGGATGTTGGACTGCGGTGAGTATCCTGACAGAACCTGCACCGACTGGTTGATTCCCCCCAGATAATTATGGTTGGAAATGGCAACAGTGTGAATCTGCTTAATATTGGGTGGAGGGAAAGTTACAGCTAAGCGACGTACAAACTGAACAAGTTCAAGGAGTGTTACATCATCCTCCAAAAATAGGGCCATGACATTGTAAATCTCAGGGTATGGCTTCACCGCAGAGGAAATTGCGATGCACACATCAACTTCAGAAAAAATCCTCTCCCAATCAACACATGAGCTTCCACCATAAATCTCTCAGCAAATATGGTGAAGGTCTCATTTTGCTGAAACCCAATGGTCAAGAACTCAGCTTCCCTCAGCAACATCTTTGCAGTTCCACCAAACAACCTCAGCACCATCTTCTTGACTTCTTAGTATGTAATGGACCTATCTGGAAGGTAAAAACAATTTGATAAGCACTTCCAATATCAAAGGTAAAAATCAATAGTTTTGTCTCTACTGGTCTGAGGCTCCTTCAGTCACAAACTCAAATTGTCGAAAGAACCCATGAATATTTCCTTCACAATAAAATGGCAGCAGCTTATCACTGCAAACTTCCTGGAGCAGCTCATCTTGTCTTTTGAGCACAGTGTCCAATGAAAGTTTCAACTCCTCATATGCAATGGCCCCATCGTGTTGTGCAGATTTCTTATCAGAGCAACCTAGATGTGACATATCAGTCAACTGAGTTTTTATTAAATTTTAATTGATCAATGGGCCCCCTGTAGTGAGCACCACTGTTATTATTTGGCAGAATCATTGAGATACGCCGTATGGGATTTTGCACATGGTTTGGCCCACTGAGAAAAAGGACCAAAGATATGACAATTGTGGCCCTTGGAAACAACGAAATAAACTTTATTTAATAAATATGGAGCACTTGCTCCCAATATACTATTTTATTTAATATAATAGCCACAGCGGATTCTCGCTGTTTTGCTTACTTAATCCTATTAGCAACCTTTTTTCTTTTTATCGCCCATCTTGCTTATATACAACAGCTTCATATTATATCACTCTCATAGCTTGGACTATTCTGTTCTGCCGATTCTCCTTGTTTAGGCTTATTATTCTTTAGTGCTCTATCGCCCTAATTGTAGATAATTTAATTTATATTCATCAAATGTCAACATCGCCTTATCGCCTTATTTAGAGGTGATCCAATAATAAACCCATTATATCACAATATTGCCTCATCTTGAGGCACTCAAAAATTTGTATCTGATATTATGTTTAGCGGATTCTTCCCAATCCGCCCTAGCTGTCCCACAATTATCATCCAGTCATATCAGATCGTGATAGCATTATTAAATTCATGTAAACTTGACTCAACCCCTGTAGTGAGCACTACACGTTTTAGCTGTGGGGTTTTCACTTGTGCATAGGTTCTCTTAACTGCTGACTCTGGAGATATATGGACTTGCTAATTTATTGAAGACAAATAGCTTTAGCAGGTTAGATTATTAAGTAGATTTGGTCCTACTCTGGCGGATAAGAATATGACAAGTGACTTTGACCTCACTCTGGAAGGTGACACTTTAAAAGATAGCTGGATACTTAATATCCTCAATTGAAGGTAGACAACACAACAAGATATACAATTATAATGTGTTTATTATTATTGTTATTATTATATTAGGTATATTTAAAGGCAATAGTAATTAAGAACATGTGTTCAGGGTAATCATGGTAACCATAATGGTCTTAGCACATCTAGCTGATGAAAAGGGATTGTCAGGAAGTTGATATGACTGGATGATATGCTACCCATACCGGCAGATTGGAGGGGGAATTGAGATGAGTCTTGAGATTTATGAAAAAGGATATACGAATTATAATTGATCAAAATGATGACCATTTGGTGAATCAAGGGGATTTATGCTGAGATTCAATATGAACAAGAGTTTCTAGAAAAGGAAAGATGAATTGAAGACTACCAAGCTGAGGATGCATCCAGCTTGGGGAACTTAGATATAAAGAGTCACACATAGGATTGAAAAGAGGATCTTTTTTATGTGGTTGAGTAATTGCAGATAAGTCTGCGATTTATATTAAAATAAAGGTTGAAATAAGGGGCGATAGCTCCTTATATAGTTTATCAAGTTTTATTAGTAAGTTAGTGATCTTAATATCATCCAATTTGGTTGCTCAGTGGCTAATACCCTGTGCAAACTGACTTGGCAGAATCAAGCCTATACACTGATAATTAATAGTGGTGCTCACTACAGGGGGCCACTAGTCAACTGTAGTTTTTCAAAAATAGGATACAATGATGAACCCTCATTTGTTCTGACATAATTTGATCAGATTCTGTGTGTGGTATACTGAAGAAACACGGGAGGAACCTAACCATGAACTGGCATTATTTACAGTGATAGAACTGGGGGATGAAGAAGCTATGATCAATCTGCAATTAGAAAATTGCTCTTAACTGATGACTAACCAACAAGGACGCTCCACAAATGTGACTCCACAGCAACTGAGAGATTTTATGGAGTGGCTGTTGCATGGATATCACCTATATGAAGATAAGGCTGAGGAAAATGCCCTGAATTTATTCTATAACCAATGCAACTAAGAAAATTGCTACACCCTGTACATGTCATATCTGGATGCAACTACAATGGGGTTGGCTCACTGCCTTGGTACCCATAGAATCAAGGAATATCTATTCGCTTATGTGCAACCATTAATTTGCCAGCTGCACATATACTGGCTTGCCACAATATTGAAATTGGAGATGTATTATGGTTCACATAAGCACAGCAGCATGATACTTGCCTCCTGCTCAACTGCCTCGATTGCTCATTTTCAGAGGTACAAGGGGCGCTGGTACAGATGGATCATCACATTTGGGAACGTCCACCATCAATTGAACATTTTGGTACCACAGTTAAATTTTTAAATTACCTCAAGTAATAAGAAAACTGCTGTATCAGCATGGCCTATCAGTGGAGTGTATTCAGGACGTAACAACGTTGGGGAATAATACTGAACACTTTATGACAGAGCTAGCCAATTGTGTGGAAGCTCTCAAAGCCATGATTGCCCAGCTTAAGGAAAAAATGACCCTGATGGAATGGCAAGTGGCGGACCAAGTTGGCTCTTTATCAGCATAATTAACCCAACTTTGTATCAAATGGAGTACCCAGAGAATAGCAGATAATGCACTTATCCTTTGGTCAACGTCTCCCGAATATCTTCAGCTTATTTTTCAGGTTACAAACTGGAAGTTGTTAGTTAGGCTGAGCGCCAACGAGCCCTCCATCTTCCAAATGATGAGACAAGAGAGTATGCGGACATGCAAGGGCGCCTTGAACTCTTTTGTGGGCCAACGAGGAATTGGTACAGGAACAAGCCTCCCTCACTAACTAAATAAACAATTCCAATCAACAAGCGAATAATGCTAGCCAGCAGCATACCTACCTGCAAAACATAATCAAAGAGGTCCTCTCACAATTGCAAGCCGTGGAACAAAAAACTGAACGTTGAGAGGGAATTCCACCAAGAGTTTCAATATCAGTATGAAACACTGCAACAGGAATTTCAGTATGGATGGTGTAAATGCTATTCAGTTAAAGCGGAGCTGTTGATCAACAAATATTTTGTGGGGCACACTGGAGCTGGGGGAAGTAAAGAAGTTGAGGCGATTTGGGGAAAGAATGATATGGATCAGCAAATGAATACCCCTTAGGTGTTATGATGGACCCCCATGTGACACCACTTCTTCCAGGTCCTTTTCGATGAGTTTGAGTCTGTCCAGCCAGCTGTATGATAACGCACAAAGGAATGGTTCCTGTAGTTACTCCAGAACCAATTTGCCTGTTCTTGCAACAGGAACCTGGAGCAAGGCGAAGCCTGTCATGGTTGGATGACTTAATAGTAGGAACTAATGCCAAAGATAAGGCTGGGCGACAGGAGGTCCAGAAGGTGAAACCTCAGGCTCTTCCTGACTTGAAACACACCTTAGATTAACTCTGGGTGCAAGAAGAACATGCCCAGGTTGGTACTAAAGGGGTGCAAAACGCTCAGCCCCTTATCTCAGCCCAGGCACTGAAATGAACGATCTATGTAATAAGCAAAGATGGTTTGATTTGGTTAACTGGAGAGCGAGGGTTTGAATTTTGTTTGAGTTATGAAATCATGTGCTCAGGTAGAAAACAGCTTCATTCAATCACTCAAGTGAAGGCAGTTTTGGTGAATTTTACCAAAACGGATGGAATCATTTGTCTATTGGAGCATCAAGGCTTGAGCACACTTCCGCAAAACCTTAAATACCCCAACCCACTTTAAATATGTTTTTGCAACCAACATTCCTCGTTGGTCAACTTTTTCAAATAAATTTACCCGTTTGTTTACATTTTTTATGGTTCCTTGGGCGAATTTGGGTGCAGACCTCTTTGAGGAGGTCTCTAACTATGTTGGCCACTACATAATTTCCCAATTTACAAAAGTTTTAGTTGCTTCCTTGGGCTGCTCCGGTCCCCTCCAATTCAAGGCGCCCAAACCTCCTGGCACTGATTTACACTTGATTATGGATTCCCCTCTGGGGTCCACTCAAGCGGTGTTGTTTCTAGCTTACCTGGTCCTGTATATCGCGCTCTACACCCTTGCCTTAGGTCCTTTTTATACAAGCACCATTCAAGGTGCCTCGTTTCCCATTCTTCTAATGGCTAGTTCCCTAGCAGTATGGGTTTGCATCCCACATCACCTCGCTGGGAACAAAAGAGTTACAGACACTCTCTTGACATTAGTCGACCAACCTTAATATTATATGTGCATAAGAATTATCCGTGTGGGACTTTTGTTATTAGTAAACTGGGTGTGCTGGCCGTTTGTCACTGCCACTATGGTACTCACCACAGTTTCTCATTTGGTTTTGTTTTGATTCGTCTTGTCATTAAACTTGAAACTACCAATTGGGAAGTGCCCACCCTTCCTGCTCATACCTGGTGGTCTCAGAATTTTTGCAATCCTGTTGTCGTAATTCTCGGCTTTCTCCCAAGATTTACTCAGAAATTCAACAGGCCTTGGTTCCCTTGATCCAAAACCCTCTTTAGGAAATAATAATTTGTTGGTTCACATCTGCTTTTGCAGGGAGTGGAACTGTTGTCCTGGTTGTCTTCAGAAGCGGCCAACTGGGTTTTTGCAGTATTTTGCACCCAGATGCTCTTGTGGCGAACAGTGGAGGGCTTGGAGGTGGTCTTTGAGCAGAGTTGTCCTGACAGAGCATCCCTCCATTCCTTCTATGAGTTCTTTTTGCTGTGTCAAGTGATTCAGCTGATGAAAGCATAAATAAATGAATTTTGTGAAAAAGATTAGTCTTTGCCATTAACTGACAAGGTTAAAACGTCATTTCTCCATTTGACCTTGGACATATTGATGCAAAACTCCCCAATTTGGCAGTTGCCCCCTTCCAACTTCGATCATCTTGTCAAAACCCTGTGGGGTAGTTTCCCCACCCCAACCCAGAAGGGGCCAAGTAATTTGGCCATCATTGGATTAAACCTCATAAATATGGAAGCCAAAAAGCCATGTGCCTCCTTTAAAATGAAGGAATCTTATCCTACCAATCCTTTGAGTTTTTTCTTAATTTGAAACTGAACAGGGGTCTAGCCCTGAGAATGAATTAAAGGTTTCAGACAATTCTTCCATAATAATGTCACCTGTGGTTGCCCCTATAAATACCGCGTCCTCAACTAGTGATATTTCCTTGAATCGTGAGGTGCTTCCCACTGAATTTTTCCCCATAATGGCAGAAATTGAGATCATAGGAGGGTCCAGACCTGAAATTAACCAAAAATGGGACCCCGTTAATGTTTTTTCTTCCCAAGATGTTTCTAGGGTGCATGCCAATGCATTGGTTCAGGGCTTGGTGGTGATGGCCCTAGATAACAATGCACACTGAACCATTGGAATAGGTGTGGGTTTGCTGAAGCCTAAAAATGCGTTTTATAATGTGAGTAATTTATCCCAAAACGAGCCATTTATATGCTCATATGGCTTGGATGAGGACCCTATTCCGGTATATCAGATTGCCCCTGAGAACCCTCGTTTGACCCCTACCATGATCAGGGGCACTCAGGAAGTGGAAAAGGAACTGAGTTATAAATATAAAGATGTATATGCACCTGCAGAAGGCATGGTGGGGTATGTGGCCTCAGTATTAAGAGTGGCCAACTATCCCTCCCTCTTTTTTGATTCCAAAACAGATTACTGATGGCTTACTCACGTCAGAGGAAGAATTTTCTTGTGAGATGGTGGCGTTTTCTGCTTTGATAAATCTCATTCTGGATACTTCTTGTTGACTGCTACCCTTACATCCCGTTTTGGAAAGTTTAGCACAACTATTTTAGTGGATACCAGTGCCTCAAATAATTTTATTGACAAAGACCTTGCTGACTACCTTGAGTTGAGTTACTCGCCAGGGGGTATGGTTAGAGGTGGGGCTTCTCAAGGTATCCCCACACTGAACGTCATGGGGTTAGTTGACTTCCAGGTGGGCTCCTATTGTTTGTCCGACCACTTTCAAGCTATCAGAAACCCCTTGTTCCCCATTATTTTGGGTGTAGAGTGGTGGAGAAAGTTTGTCATCATGACTAATTTGAAGGAAAACACTCTATCCTTGTCTTTGATAACCGGTCACCGGTTGATTGTTCTTTTGTCAGATGATAACGCCCAGTGCATATTGCCCCATTGGCATAATGTTCACACTCCTTATCTTGCCCCTTTGCTGAAGCCCTCCGTGGAACTTTTCTTACCTTCCTGTTTGGAGTAGTTGGTATCTTCTTTTGATGCAGCTTCAGCTAGTACACTATCAGATCATTCCAAGTTTGATTGCGAGTTTAAACTCATGTGGATCTGGTGCATATATCTTCCCCCGTTTATTCATTGACTGTCCAGGAGGAAGAGGCTTTAGATGTGTGGGTGAAGATGAAGTTGGCAAAAGGTGCCATCTCTCAGCGTACCTCCCCTGTCTGCTCCCCACTTCTCTTTGTGGAGAAGGCTGATAAAACTTTACGCCCTTGTGTTGATTATGGAAATTTAAACAATGTGACTGTACCCAACCTTCATCCCACCCCTTTAATTTCCCAGATTGCGCGTTATGTAGAAAAGGCAAAAGTTTTCTCCAAGTTGGATTGCCTCAATGCGTTCAATCAAATCCGGATAAAGAAGGGCCAGGAGTGATTAATCACATTCTGCATCAGAAAAGGAATTTTCCAGTTATGGGTCATGCCCTTTGGGCTTAAGCATGCCCCTGCCATCTTTCAACACCGCATTGATGCTGCGTTAGTACTTGTTGGGGGTATGCGCGGTTGCCTACATGGATTATATCCTAGTGTTTCCCTTGATCATTAGTCACATGCAGTACACCTTTGCCAAGTAGTGGAGAGATTGAGGGCCGCTCGCCTTACATTCAAGATTAGTAAATGTGAATTCTTCAAGTCCCAGGTCATTTTTCTGGGCAACGTCGTTTTTGACCAAGGCCATATGATTACTCCAGACAAGGAGAAGGCTATTCGTGAGTGGCCCACTCCCACCTCAGTCAAGGAATTGAGGAGCTTTTTGGGGACATGTACATTCCTCAAGGAGTTCATGCCCAAACTCTCCGAGGTGGCAGCACCCTTATATAAGGCCAGCGGTGCCAAGATGCTTCAGTGTTCCCCGTTTTGGAGGATGCTTTCCAAGAGGTGATGTGCACCCTGTTATCCACATCCATCCTTTGCCATGTTGACCCTGCAAAGGAGTTCATTGTGTCTTCTGATGCTTCCAACTTTTCCATTGCGGCTGCCTTGTTACAGGTGGGCGAAGATGGGACTGAGCATCCGGTGGGATATTTTTCTAGGAAAATGTCTCTGCTTGATTTAAACTACGTCGTTTACAACAAATAGTTGTTAGTAGTGGTAGAGGCGCTGATTTATCGGCGTCACCACATACATGGCTCCTCCCAACCATTCCTTGTACACATAGACCACTGGGCCTTGTTGTACTACTGCGCCCCTCATGTCCTAACTCCACGCCAGACCCGTTGGCATGAGACCCTTGCCCAATTTGCATTTTCCTATGAGTTCACTAAGGGCAGGGAGAATGGTTTGGCGGATGCTCTAAGCCGCAACCCTGCTTTGGCTCCCAATCCAAAGGAGGTAGAAATTAACAACACCCAATTGATGATTCCGCTGAGTATGATTCTGCCTCAACTTCCTGATTCCATTGTCCACACATCAGCGCTCACGCCTCTGGACAATTTGGCAGAATATAGTATGATCAGAAAGAAAGTTCTTTCACAGCCATTATCAGCCAAATATACTGTTGTTCTCATGAAGAGCACCCTGAATCAGGAGGACTTATCCAGGGGTTATCACGTGAAGGATGAGATGGTGTGGTTTCAGGGGCGCCTATGGGTTCTTGATGGACTACTGCGCCTGGAAATCATCCGGGGCTATCATGACAGAATCACCGTTGGTCATCCTGGGAAAGCAAAGACCTTAGAGTTGATATGATGCACTTAAATTGGAAGGGTTTGCCTGCTCAGGTGGGGCGGTACTGTAAAGAGTGCCTGATCTGAAATCAAATGAAACCCAATCGGCAACCTTTACCAGGGTTGTTGGTACCAGTCCAAAAGGCTGAAGGGCCCCAGACTTTACTATCAGTGGATTTCATTGTGAAGTTACCCATTTCAGATGGGTATAATGCCATCATGGTGGTGGTGGACTGCTTTACGAAGTTCGCCTACTTTATTCCTTGCAGAACGAACATAACCGCTGCTGAAATGGCCAGGCTCTTCGTTGACCATGTATTTGCGCTTCATGGGGTTCCTCAAGAAATCATCAGTGACCAGGGATCCCAATTCACCTCCAACTTTTAGGAAGAGTTGTGTAAAAAACTTCAAATTGACCCCTGCCATTCAACTTCCTATCACCCCCAATCATATGGGCAGACTGAGCGAGTGAACCAATGCTGGAACAATTTCCGCGTTGTTACACCACCGCAGATCATTCAGATTGGGTTCCTCACCTTCCCGTGGCCTAGTTTAGCTACAACAACACTTTGCATTTGTCGATCAGTTGTTCACCCTTTTTCGCCAACCATGGCTTTAACCCTGCTTTTAACATGGAGCCCAGCTGTAAGTCCAAAGTGGAAGCGATGGTGGACTTTGCTAAGACCATCAAGAAGGTCGACCAGGGAGTGTCCACAAGTTTGGAGGCGGCTATCTAGTTTATAAGGAGAACGCTGATGGAAAGCACCAAGTGAGTCAGCGTACAAGGAAGGGGATCTTGTGATGCTGGATGCTCGCAACATCCCTATCAAGAAGCCATGCAAAAAGCTGGGTCCAAAGAGGATTGGTCCTTAACGTGTAGTTAGAAAGGTGGGTCATGCCTCTTACCAGTTGGATCTTCCCTCCGTGTTCCAGATCTTCTCCATCTTTCATATGAGCAAATTGACGTTGTTTGAGGGCCCCCCCACCTGCGACTCCCAAGGCTTATCTCGTTGATGGGGCGCCAGAATGGGAAGTGGAGGAAATAATAGCTTCCCATCGGGTTAAGCGATATCTCAAGTACCTGGTATCCTGGAAGGGGTTTGACGCGGCTGAGAAAAGTTGGGTGCGAGCATGGGACTGTGTTCATGCCCAAGACCTGATCAAATCATTTTATAATCGTTTCCCTGAGGCTGAAAGATCTAAGCACAAGCCAGCCGTTGCTGCTATGAAGTTGCCGTCAGCACATAAGAACTTCTCCTTAGCAAACGCCCCTGGAGGGGGGTGGAGCCCAAGAAGGAGGAGAGGGTAATGTCATGGTTAGATGACTCAATAGTGTAAATTAATGCCAAAGATAAGGCTGGGCGACAGGAGGCCCAGAAGGTGAAACTTCAGGCTCTTTTTCACCTGAAACACACCTTAGACCAACGCTAGGTGCAAGCAAAACATGCCCAAGTTGGTACTAATAGGGTGTAAAACGCCCAGCCCCTTATTTCGGCCCAGGCACTGAAATGAATGATCTATGTAACAAGCAAAGATGGTTTAATTCAGTTAACTTAAGAACGAGGGTTTGAATCTTGTTCAAGTTATATAATCATGCGCTCAGGTAGAAAACAGCTTCAATCAATCACTCAAGTGAAGGCAGTTTTGGTGAATTTTACCAAAACGGATGGAATCATTTGTCTATTGGAGCATCAAGGCTTGAGCACACTTCCACAAACCTTAAATACCCCAACCCAATTTAAATATTTTTTTGCAACCAACATTCCTTGTTGGTCAACTTTTTCAAATAAATTTACCCGTTTGTTTACATTTTTTATGGTTCCTTGGGCGAACTTGGGTGCAGACCTCTTTGAGGAGGTCTCTGACTATGTTGGCCACTACATACTTTCCCAATTTACAAAAGTTTTAGTTGCTTCCTTGGGCTGCTCCGGTCCCCTCCAATTCAAGGCGCCCAAACCTCCTGGCACTGATTTACACTTGATTATGGATTCCCCTCTGGTGTCCACTCAAGCGGTGTTGTTTCTAGCTTGCCTGGTCCTGTATATCGCGTTCTACACCCTTGCCTTGGGTCCCTTTTATACAAGCACCATTCAAGGTGCCTCGTTTCCCATTCTTCTAATGGCTAGTTCCTTAGCAGTGTGGGTTTGTATCCCACATCACCTCGCTGGGAGCGAGAGAGTTACAGACACTCTCTTGACAAAGCCGTTCAAATCAAAAAATTACCTCCTTTCATCCATGACAGGAATCTACACGGTTGCTTTAAAAGTTTTAAATTTGCTGTGGAAGGGGCTACTGATTGAAGGAAAGTGAAACTGTTCCTGTCCGCTTTAGATGTGGAAAGCGCTGATTAAGTTACATGCTATCTTCCAAATAGCTCGGTATCCTACAAATAAGTTAAAGAAATTGTTCTCCAGCTGTTTGGGGGCGCTACCAAGATGGCCCAACAGAAAGCTTACTTTATGACTATACAGTTTCACCAAAACAAGACCCTGTTGGAATTTGCTGAGCGTTTTTCAGAAAAAGCACATGTCCTACTTGGAGCTAACATTTTATTACTGAGGATGTCAGTATAGCGATGACGGTGGCTGTCAAACCACATCAGGAACTATATAATGCTATGTCTCATGTGTTGGATGGAGATGCCAGACTTGTCCAAATCATGAACACCTTACGTCAACTCTCCACCACAAATCAGCACACCCAACATAGCCCGTAAACCCTCTGCTGTCTCTGCTCCAAACTCTTCAGTATATGGGCCGTAGCAACTGGGTTATCAGTTGCTAGAACGTATTCATCCCTCATATGAGTCAATGGACCCCTTTCGGCCATGTACACCTCGCAAGTTCATCCACGACCTTGGAAACCATACCAGCAACTTCTGAACTGATCCTTCCGCCACAAGCTATATATGTGAACTTTTATGAACACTTGCTTCCAGGGCGGACAAAAATGGCATTATGCGGGTAATTGCCCTAGCAGACCACAAGTGTCATGGAAATGGCAGAAGAAGTTTAGACTGGCCTGCCAGTTGGGCTGCGTGAGCATCCAGAAAGCAAGCCAGAATGTCAGAGGCATTGCTGACTGTACAACTTGATATGGAGCCAGGAAATAGGATGCCACGAAATGGTGGTGGAATGTCAGGGTTAGGAGTATATCAACGGCAAACCACACTGAATAGACTTCAGACCCAGGGGTTCTGGTAACATGGGTGGAAACTACTGAGATAGTTTCTGCGAGATTTTTGGCTGTTAAAACCATTTCATTGGGGGTATAAGAGAGGCGAATTTTCTCCTGTTTTTGGTGAACTTAGGGCCATAAAATCCCTGTATATTGCTGCCAGAAGGTCATGAGAACAGGGTTGTAGAGCCAAAAATTTTGGACTTGTTGATCCCAA
The DNA here is from genome assembly GCA_022478985.1 of Massospora cicadina. Lineage (NCBI taxonomy): Eukaryota > Fungi > Entomophthoromycota > Entomophthoromycetes > Entomophthorales > Entomophthoraceae > Massospora > Massospora cicadina. The sequence continues at coordinate 43,687 of JAKSZP010008453.1, forward strand.
TTGGCGATAGAGGGAATCATGGTAACCAAGAGAATTGGTAAGGCCCACCCAGAGTGCGGAGCAGCGGACCACCAGGGAAACGCCATATGGAATGTGGTCAAAAGGAAGGAGATCAAAATTTGGGGTTTTAATAAAATTTTTATTTGTGAAATAAAGTAAGAAAATTGACCAACAATTTTCTCAGTGCCATGCAACTGATTAAATAGTGGTCAGTTGGGTAGTGACAATGATGTGGGCAGGATTTACAAATTTGGCCTAACCGGTGAATTGGATGGTAGTGGGGGGGTTTATTCTTTAAGAACCGACATTGCAAAATTTGGCAGCAGGCTGAGACTCTGTTGATTCAACCTCAAACGTCTGAACCAGGGGTTGATTACGTTTCTGATGGTTAGCATGACAGCAATTGGCCTGATAAGCGACGGGAATCCTGCAAGGCCATCCCATATAGGGATGGGACCATTTGGTTGGGAACAGGTTTGGGACAGCCAACCCACCCGTGCTCAGTCGTTTAACCATTTGTTCAGTTGATAGTAGCTCATTGGACGCAACGCCCAAATTACTATCATAGGGCTTTGAACTCTCATCGATGTCACCCAATATTTGTTCTACTAATTTAGGGATTGAATTGGAACCATCAGGTAATCTGGCCGATATCTCATTCTTTATACTTTTACAGCCATTTGAATTTTGGCCATCAGCCCAATTGCCGCCTGAATTAGATCCAACCAGTTTCAGTTCAATAATCTCAGCACAGATTTCACTAATTCCGCAACAGTTCTGCTGAGGTGAGTGAGGGAGTTGGGGGTGGGATCTGAAGTGGATGGGCTATCACCCATCGCTCATCAACTACATGGGCGAGATCGCCCTGGGTGATGAGGGGTACCGCTATCCTCTTTAGGTGTTTTCTTATTCAGAAACAGAAAGATAGCTCGATTGAGAGCCAAAGGACACTCCCTGAGACTTACATTACCCTTTCCTTTTCCCAAAGGAATGGCCCCCCACTGGGAAACTGCACCAGAGCCACGTTCTTATGCGCTTTGGTAACTTGATAGCCATAATTGTTGCAGCCTTCTGAAGCGGGCGGGGAGCCTTGGGTTGGGATGTGTGGAAAATGGCAACCAGGTCCATACAATTTGTGCAATCGTGCACCTTGACCCAACTGTTTTCATAAGATGGATATCCTTTTCAGGCCACAAGATATTGGACTGATCGTCGCGACTTCTGAGATGCCAGGATGGCCTCCACTTCAGCTTCCTCCTCATTATTGACGATGATTGGTTCTGGGTCTGTGGGAATTACACCCTTAAAGGGCGACAGCTGGGATACATGGAAAACTGGGTGTTGCTTCCAATGCGTGGGAAGCTAACTGGAACGCTCCATTACCCAGTACCTGCTCCACTAAGTGAGGACCTGAATGCTTGCTGGAGAATTTGTGGGAAGGGGTTTGGATTTGCAAATGGCGAGTATTAGCGTAACGTAAGAACCCACCATAAAGTCATGACCCAGGAGACGCTTGCAATATGTGAATCGTTTATAGTCATCAATGGCTTTAGTGAGGTGTTCCCGCACTAAAGCTTGGGTCAATCAAATATGGGCAGCATGATCTATGGCAGCTTGCACTTTTGGTCGTAAACATGATCCAACTGAGAATGATAGATTATAACCTAACGTTGCTTCATATGGTGAAAAACCTGTGGAAGCGTGAGTCCCATTATTGTATGTGAATTGGGCAAGAGGCAGGTCATCAGCCCAGGTATCCTGTGCTGCTACAGCATAACAATGCAGGTACTGTTTGAGAACTTGGTTAACCCGCTCAGTCTGGCTGTTGGACTGAGGGTGATATGCCATGGATCAACAGGGGGTTATCTTAAGGATCGACAAGAGTTCACTCCAAAACTGGGTGGTAAACTGAGTACCCCTGTCGCTAACAATTTCCTGGGGAAGACCAAACATTGAAAACACATGTCAAACGAATAGACGCGCCATTTCTTCCGACGTAATTGCAGAAGTACAAGGAATAAACAGGGAAAATTTGGTAAAGTGATCTACCACTACCATTACTGCTGTGAAACCATTAGAACAGGGGAGGTTGACGATGAAATCTATGGACACCAAGGTCCATGGACCTTCCACCTGTTGTAAAGGGTGCAGAAGACCGTTTTTTCCAGAATGGTCCAACTTGGCCCTAGCACAAATAACACAATCGGCAATCCAAGTCAGAACCTCTTTGGTCAGTCCAGCCCAATTAAAGGTTCACTTAATCAAGTCGATGCATTTCTTGTTACCGGGGTGTCTGACCATGGGGGGATCATGGTGTGCATGGAATACGTTCAGGTGGAAGGAGGGGGGAACCCAAACACGAGAACAAAAGTAAATGAGACCTTCTTCTAAAGAATATAGGGGGTATTTGGGACTCGCCTGAGTTAAGTGTTCAATCAAACCCACGCCCTCAGGGCAGGCTGTTTGACCAGCTAACACCTGGGCCAATAATAGGTCATTGGGTGACAACGCAGCGGAGGAAACAACGGAGGGAGTGATTGACAGAATTTGAGTGGCAGGAATCATGGTAATGAGATCCTCTACCTCAGTTTCTGAGGGGCAGTGAGCGGGACTACAGCTTAGGAAATTGGGGAGGACATTTAGCACACCTTTGATGAATACATATTTGAAGTTAAAACTGCACAGATCCCAATAGGTTCGGGCTTGCCAGTGTGCCAATTTTGGGGTTTGCGAAAATACAAGAGAGCTTGGTGATCAGTGTGAACTGTTAACTCATGACAAGCACCCTGCAAAAGGTACCGCCAGTGAGTTAATGCCCATGCAACAGCAGCCAGTCCCTTGTCATAAATAGCCCATGACTTCTCTGTAGCGGTGAATTTTCGGGAGAAATAAGCAACTGGATGTTCAATATCATTGTGGTCCTGAAGCAGCACCACGCCCACAGCTACCGACAAAGCATCACATGTGATGATATATGGTTTGGTGGGGTCAGCATGTTTCAAAATGGGAGGAGACACAAATACTTCCTCTATTGATTTGAACGCTTGCTGGCATTTGGGGGCCCAACAAAATGGTACGTTTTTCCCTGTGAGGGGATGGAGTGGGGTGGCCAACTGGGAAAGTGCGGGGGAAAATTTTCTTTAAGAAAATGATAGTACCCAAGAAACTTTAAAGCTGCTTCTGTGTAGTTGGGGTTGGCCATTCTCATATTGCATCTAATTTGTTGGGGGGATGGCGACACCTTCTTTAAGTACCAAGTTTTTAAGAAATGTAACCTCTTCCTTGTAAAACTCACACTTGGAAGCTTTGAGGAACAGACCTGCTTTATGCAAAGCAATCACCACTGCTTCTAAGTCGATAGCATGTTGTTCAGGAGTTGGGGAATGGACTAGGATATCATCAATATAAGCAATAGCGCAGGAGAACTGGAGATCCCCTAACGCATTGTCAATCATTCGTTGAAATGTAGTGGGAGCATTTTTCAGCCCAAAGGGCATTACACGAAATTGATAAGATGCCTCGCCTCATTTGGATTGCGGTCAGCCATTCTTGTCCTTCCATCACTTGAATCTGATTGAAAGAATTCACCAGATCCAATTTCAAAAAAACATGGGATTTGGCAATCGCCTGACTGATTGTCTGTTCTAAGGGCAATGGGTAGGGATCTGTAACTGATATTTTGTTCAGGTGACTGTAATCTATGCAAGGACGGAGTGATCCATCCGATTTTCTTGCAAATACAATAGGGGAGGAGATGGGAGAGGTCTCTTTGAACAACCAGCCTTTCTTTAACATATTGTCCAACCAGGTATTAAGTGCGGCCTCTTCCTCTGCTGTATGAGGATACAGCGGGCAGTTGATGTTCACCAATTCACTGGTTGTTCAAAATCCACAATTGTACCTGGAATGTTTTGGCAGATGGTCCGCTTTTTCCATATCAAAAATTTCTCGGTATTTCATTAGGCTTTCAGGGAAATTGGCCGGGATGCCCGCGGAGGTAACTAAGGTAGTGATAGAGCTGGTTCCTTGTATTTTTTGAGGGTGTTGATCAAAGGGAACTCTCCTCTGAATCATCATTAGTGAATGACAATGTATTTGATTCTAAGTGTATCTTCACATGTAGTCGACGCCACCATCCCACACCCAAAATCACCAGGAATACCAGGTTTGGAGTGGCCAAAAACTGATCGCAGAAGTTATATTGGTGGATTGAGAAGTGTAGCGGCCAGCGAATGACATATGAAGACTGGTAAGCAGATGAGGCCACCATTACTGAGGCGCCCACATCCATTTCCAATTTTAATTGTTGTGCCAACTCAACGCTCATGAAGTTCCCCGCCACTCTGGTATCCACCAGAGATTCAAAGGATACATGATGAGAACTGACACTGATTCTCATAGGGACAAGGAAATAAGCGGAATTCTGTTTATATGGAGATTCAGCCAACTCAGGAACAACTGAAGAGAAAGCGGGTATGTCAAACCCAGGGTTAGGGTTTTTAGCTGGGGTGAAAATTGGGAGTACAAGTGCGGGAGAAATCATTTCTTCCATCTGGGCTTGAACAGAGTCATTCATAGTTAACTCCAGAAGCAGAAATTTTGACTCAGGGGTTATGGAGGGGTTGGGATCCACTTCAACAGCTACTCTAACGTCAGGTGCATCGTCTACATCTTTATTAGGAAATCCTATCATAAAGTTTCCCTTCTGATATGGGGAAATGAGGCGAGGTAATGCTTTGATAGTAGTTGTGGTGGCACATATCTGATCCACTGATTCCTGAATGGTAGACCAGGCCACGTGGTGAGCGGAAACTGAATTCAAACTCGCTCTAAAGACTGCCTGAAGCATGTCAGTAGATAGGTCTGACGCGGAAGCCAGCTCACAAAAGGTGGAAATCAGAGAAGCCAAACTAGGGGCTTTGGCCATGTTTAGGAGTAGTCTGAGTAAGTGATTTGATTGGGACACATGGGGTTTTAGGGCAGCTGATATAGCAGCCAGCAGGGGAATGGGATCTTCTTTTTGTGAGGAAGAACGTAAAAGACTTCTCACCCAACAGCGGGCATCTCCATCTACGGCGTCCAACAATGCGAGACTTTGTTGGGCATGAGATATCACCAAAGCATTACTGAGTGAGACTGATGTCCTCATTTGTACTTCAGCGAGAGCATCGAGAACCTGATTGGTGATTTCTTGGGAAGGATACTTGATCCTTTTCCCAGGTCAGAGGAAGCACGAGGAGAGGCAGTCTGCACTCCTTGGGTGGCTTGAATAAGGTTTCCCAAAATAGAGCGGATGCTTCTCCCAAAGTCAGAAAGTGACCAAACAACAAACAACACAAAACTGATTGCACGTTCATCTGGTAGAGGGTAACCACTGCAGCGCCCAATTTGAAAACCAAAGAGGAAATGGCTGGAAGTAATGGTTGGTCGATTATGTCATGGAAACGGCAGAAGAAGTTTAGACCAGCCTGCCAGTTGGGATGCGTGAGCATCCAGAAAGCAAGCCAGAATGCCAGAGGCATTGCTGACTGTATGACTTGATATGGAGCTGGGAAATAGGATGCCACGAAATGGTGGCGGAATGTCAGGGTTAGGAGTATACCAACGGCAAACCACACTGAATAGACTTCAGACCCAGGGGTTCTGGTAACAGTGGTGGAAAAATTGGGATAGTTTCTGAGAGATTTTTGGTTGTTAAAACCATTTCGTTGGGGGTAGAAGAGAGGCAAATTTTCTCTTGTAGTTGGCGAACATAGGGCCATAAAATCCCTGTATATTGCTGCCAGAAGGTCATGAGAATAGGGTTGTAGAGCCAAAATTTTCGGACTTGTTGAGCCCAATTGGCAATAGAGGGAATCATGGTAACTAAGAATTGGTAAGGCCCACCCAGAGTGCGGAGCAGCGGACCACCAGGGAAACACCATACGGTATGTGGTCAAAAGGAAGGAGATCAAAATTTGAGGTTTTAATAAAATTTTTATTTGGGAAATAAAGTAAGAAAATTGACCAACAAATTTTTCAGTGCCATGCAACTGATTAAATAGTGGTCAGTTGGGTAGTGACAATGATGTGGGCAGGATCCACAAATTTGGCCTAACCGGTGAATTGGATGGTAGTGGGGGGGTTTATTCTTTGGGAACCGACATTGCAAAATTTGGCAGCAGGCTGAGACTCTGTTGATTCAACCTCAAACGTCTGAACCAGGGGTTGATTACGTTTCTGATGGTTAGCATGACAGCAATTGGCCTGATAAGCGACGGGAATCCTGCAAGGCCATCCCATATAGGGATGGGACCATCTGGTTGGGAACGGGTTTGGGATGGCCAACCCACCTGTGCTCAGTTGTTTAACCATTCATTCAGTTGATAGTAGCTCATTGGACGTGACGCCCAAATTACTATCAGAGGGCTTCAAACTCTCATTGATGTCGCCCAATATTTGTTCTACTGATTTAGGGAATGAATTGGAACTGTCAGGTAATCCGGCCAATATCTCATTCTTCATACTTTTACAGCCATTTGAATTTTGGCCATCAGCCCAATTGCCGCCCAAATTAGATCCAACCAATTTCAGTTCAATAATCTCAGCACAGATTTCACTAATTCCGCAACAGTTCTGCTGAGGTGAGTGAGGGAATTGGGGGTGGGATCCAAAGTGGATGGGCTATCACCCATCACTCATCAACTATGTGGGTGAGATCGCCCTGGGTGATAGGGGTACTGCCATCCTCTTCAGTGTTTTCTTATTTGGGAATGGAAAGATAGCTCGATCAAGAGCCAAAGGACACTCCCCAAGACTTACAACAAGTGTATGTAATGCCAACTGAGAAAATTGAGAAGGGAAAAGCTCAAGCGGAGTAGAGATAGGATGCTCTACCTCCTCTAAGTCCAATTCACTTGTCCCTAGCAATTCCCAAACATCTTTTTAGTTAAATTTGAACCTCAATCAAATGATTTGTTATACCAGCAACTTTCATCAAGATACTCATGCCTCCACTTCTGAGAGTAAAAGGTCACCCCAGAGCCCCGAGTTCTGCCAGGATATGCAGAAGCCATATGCATGGCAGATCCTGGAACAGACTAGCACCTGAAATGTAGATTCCTCGACAAATGTTGCCTCTTTAGTAGGGATTAATGTAGCCATACCAGTAGAGAAAATTGCTAGTGAGTATCCTCAGTGTAACAAACTGGGCTCCCAAAGCCCAGCCCACCACCGGCCCTAACATCCACCCCCATATATGGCCATACTGACTCCAAATGGTCCTGTCCAAATGGACAGCCTTGCTGGGCATACCAGGCTGAGGTGCGGTGCACCAGCCTCTGTCGCCTTGGTCCCCTGGGACGAGGTGCATCCCTACAGCCTCTGTCGCCTCAGGGTTACCCAGCTGAGGTGTGGCCCACTAGCCTCTGATGTCTCAGGCCACTCTGGCTCCTTCCCCTCTTACCAGGGCAAGGGCACTCTCAAGAGGATCCCAGCACGTCCACCCCCTTCCTCTCCTCCTCATCGCACTGCCATCTGCACCCCCAATCCTTATTAAAAATAAATAAAATGGATCAAGCGAATAGCAGCCTTTATTTGGGTAGACTCGAAGTCAGAATAGAATTTCAATACTGAGGTCCATTGGGGCTGACCTCAGATTGAAAAACTATTATAAAAGGCTTTATGAGTTGGAGGTAATGAGGGGCGCAAAAGCCTCCAGAATTGATGGCATCCAGGCAACTTGACGGAGAATTGGAGGGGAACCTCATAATGACAATTAATCAAATAAATTATTTATTTTAAATTTTATTCCATTATCAACTCAAATAGGAAAATCCTAATCAGGGTAATGGAAATGCAACTATCAACACACATAAATCTCATAATCCCCACCTTATAAGATTCATGTAACGTTTGTCAATTGTTACATTACTCCCCTGTAAAAACCCAGTGGATCCCAACCTGAACCAGCAGAGCAGGCAAGCAGCGAAACGACCTAGCTGACAGAGGACCTTTTTTGTGAGCAACTTGGGGGAATTGACCAAAAGTCCAGAGCCCCCAGATCAAATCAACGGGTTCTCTGGAGGTCTACTGGTGGGCACAAGAGGCCATCAACCGCCAGCAGTCTGCCCACCCCCCAAGCTCCCCACCCTCTTCATGGGAAGGCCCCACGAAACCCATGAAAAGGATCAATGGACCATGCCAATGCTTGGGACATTGACAGTGGCCTACCTTGCGGGCTGGCTGGTAACCACAGCCTGCTGAAAGAAAGGTGAGTATTGAAATATGTAACTAACTGGGCTCCCAAGGCCCAGCCCACCACTGGCCCTAACATCCACCCCCATATATGGCTGTACCAACTCCAAATGGTCCTGTCCAAATGGATGTCCTTGCCAGGCATACTGGGCTGAGATGTTGTGCACCAGCCTCTGTCACCTTGGGCCCCCGGGCTGAGGTTCATCCCTACGGCCTCTGTCACCTCAGGGTTACCCAGCCTAGGTGTGGCCAACTGGCCTCTGATGTCTCAGGCCACTCTGGCTCCTTCCCCTCTTACCAGGGCAAGGCCACTCTCAAGAGGATCCCGGCGCATCACTCCCTTCCTCTCCTCATTGCACTGCCATCTGCACCCCCAATCCTTATTTTAGATAATTAAATTAAATAAAACGGATCAAGCAAATAGCAGCCTTTATTTGGGTAGACTCGAAGTCAGAATAGAATTTCAATACTGAGGTCCATTGGGGATGACCTCAGATTGAAAAACTATTATAAAAGGCTTTATGAGTTGGAGGTAATGAGGGGCGCAAAAGCCTCCAGAATTGATGGCATCCAGGCAATTTGACGGAGAATTGGAGGGGAACCTCATAATGACAATCAATCGAATAAATTATTTGTTTAAATTTTATTCCGTTATTGAACTGAATAGGAAAATCCTAATTGGAATAATGGAAATGCAACTATTGACATACATGAATCACATAATCCCCACCTTATAAGATTCATCTAATGCTTGTTAATTGTTACACTCAGGTTGTCAAGGCATTTCCTCCTTTTTAATTAATACAAAGCCCTTGGACGTATATGTAATAAACGCTAACAATTCTTCTTACTCAGTGTGTACTTACTAAGACATTTTCATTCAAAGCACAAAAATGTGCGCTATCATAGACAAGGGAGCCCCTGTGAACATAGTCTCTACTCATTTGGTGGCTAAACTTATGTTGAAACTGGATGTGGACCATTGAGTAATATATGGGACCGCGGGAACGCACAGTACTGTGTCTGAAGGAGCATATAGTGCATTGCCTTTATGATTTGGGTCAGTCCAGACGTCTGCTCTGGCGGTGGTTTTGCCAAATAACAACTATGACATGTTAATTAGCGCGGCATTTATGAGGAAATTTTGGTGTTGTGATAAATATGGTGGAGGAAACTCTTACTATTCTAGGCCAACAGATCCTTGTATAATTTACTTCTTGTGGAATCCCAACGGATCCATTCCACTCTAGTCAAATCAATCTAGCATACAGTGATGGAGTAATTCCTGTTCATTATCGATGACTGAGGCAGTGGACCAGGACCCTCCCCAACTAGATTTATGAGTACAAAGTGATTCCGCTTTGAGCAACAAGCGCTTTTAGCCTACCATCTGGACACCAGTGCATTGTAGGTACCGGGCTTGAAATTGATTTCCCTAAAGGGCTCTATGGAGAAATTTATGGCGCCTCACCAGCACTCGTGGCTTGGACCACATGTGGCTCCATGGTTACTGCTATCTGGGAATGGGGAGGTGAAAGTGCTGCTAGCAAACTTACAGAAGAGGACAATAATGATCCAGTGACACCTAGTGGTGGCTAACCTAAACTTAGTTCCTATAGGGGAAGTTTGCCATATTCATAATTTTGGCTCATGGGAGAACTATGGACTACTGGCAATCTCATCTTTTGGTGTACTGACCGTGGTTCCATGGGAAGCGCTCATGAGATTATGGACGGAACAGCAAGATAAGACCATGAATTATTTGAAAAGTATTGGGATATTTTCGCACATGATGATCATGATTGGGGTGCGCTCAAGGGGTGGTACATCAGATAGATATGGGGGATCACCCTCCCATTCAATAGCGACCTATTAGCTGTTCAAATGTGGCAGAAGAGGTCATCTCTGACGAGGTGGATAAACTTATCATTCAAGGAATGCTAGAGCTATCAAACAGTCCATGGGCATCACCTGTGCTCATTGTAAAGAAAAAGGATGGCTCAAATCAAGTGGTTATTGACTATCATAAACTCAATAACGTATCAAAGAAGGATTTCTACCCTCTTCTGTGGATTGATGACGCATTAGACCAATTGTGTGGGGCAAATTATTTTCCGCCATGTATCTTATCTTGGGGTACTGGCAGATCAAATTGCCATTAGTGGAACGGGAGAAATGTGTGATCATCACTTTGAGAGGGTTGTTCCATCTGACTCACATGCCACAAGGGTTGTGTAATGCCACGGCTACATCCCAGCGCGCCATGGATATGATTTTAGGTAATTTAAAGCTGTCCTGCATCCTAGTTTACCTCAACGGCATCAATGTGTTCTTGAGGATGTTTACAGAGCACCTTGCCCACTTGGAACAAATGTTTCAGCGCCTCGCTGCCACTAATATCAAAATAAAGCCTCAAAAGTTCCATTTCTGTAAAGAAAAATTGGAATACCTTGGGTTCGTTGATATTTAAATGGGCTTAAACTGCAGCTGGCTAAAGTGGAAGCAATAAGCAAGATGACTCGCCTAGGGAATAAGCGGGACATTTAAGTGTTTCTGTGGATGAGCATGGTGTTACTGACGGTTCATTCCCAATTTCAGTTACATTGGGGCCCCACAATGATGCTAAAGAAAAATGCTTCCTTCAATTTGACGAAATGATGCCAGAATGCTTTTGATGTGTTGCAAACCGCGTTAGCAAGCGCACCCATTTTGCAATATCCCAACTTTGACAAACAGTTCATAGCACAAATGGATGCATCACTCACCGCTGTAGGGGCAGTATTATCCCAGAAGGATGATGACAGCGTGGAGCATCCTGTTGCATTATGTAGTCAAAGCTTGAACTGTCACAAATGAAAGTACACTGTGACTGAGTGGGAGTGTTTAGTGGTGATCTACGCTTACAAACAGTTTTAGGTGTATTTGCATGGGGTAAAATTCCAAGTAGTGACAGATCATGCTTCCTTGCGCTAGCTACAGAATCGCATGAACTGGAAGGGCGGCTCGCATTTTGGGCTCTGAAGCTTCAAGCATATGATTTTGAGATTTTACATTGGCTTGGAGCAAAACATTAAAACGTGGTTTGTCTTTCTCAGCTGCCCTCGGTTGCTATCACAGCAAATTTAGCTGACATAATGTATGAGAAGATAGTGGCGAAAAAATATTAGGATGAACCACTGCAGTTGATCAAGGTATTAGATGGGCTCAGGAAGGATACTTTTTTATGTAAAGAAGAACTATATAAATGGACCAAAGACTCAACGCTGAGTTTCCCTATTCCTTTGGCTAGACCCTCAATTATTATGGATGCTCTTCGGGCTGTAGGACATGGAGGATTGCAGAAAACGCTGTAGTTTTTGTGACCCCAATACTACTGGGAGAGCATGCACTACGACGTATTGTAAATGGTTAGTTGTTGCCATCAGTGTCAAGTGGAAAAGCCTTTCCACAAGAAAACCACATACCAGCCAGTTAAACCCCAGTTCGCCTGGCACACCTTTTCCATTGATGTAGTGGAACCTTTGCCAACTAGCGCCAATTGGTCCAAGTATATCATCGTTGCCATTGATCATTTGACCTGATGGGTGGTGGCCAGGGCTAATAGCAACTTGGGCGCAGTCACCACTGCCAAGTTTATTATGTAGTGTGTTACACAGCGACATGGCTGCCCACAGTTCATTATGATAGATAATGGAACCAACTTCACTTTGCATATCCTGCCAACGTTGAATGAGTTGATGGCGATTTGCGGGGTTTTGGCCACCCCTATCATCTGGAATCAAATGGAATAGTGGAGCGGGTCAATGGAACCCTAGTGAACATACCTCACTTATTGGTAAAGGATCAGCCATTGGAATGGAGTGCCTTCTACCTGCCGCTGTGTTCATGTATAATATCAGCTATCATTTGTCCATTGGTAAGAGCCTGTTTCAACTGCTGTCTGGTAAAAACCCGCTCTGCCTGCCTTGCTTTATTCGTGTGTAGAGGACACTGGTGATGTGGATCCCCAGCGATATTTGAAGACTCTGACAGATACCTTGATCAAGCTGCAAATGTAAGCCTATTCCACCAGTTTGTCCAAGAAGATTTGCAATTAGACAGCTGATCAGAAGAGACAGAGCGGACTTCTGCTGTTTGCTATGGGGAACATGTTTATTCCATGGCTGGCACAGATTTGGGCGGAAAAACAAGCTCTCCAACATCTGGGCTGGCCCATTCAAGAAAACTGAGAAGACTGGCTTGGATGTCTACACTATTAAGGAACCCACTGGGGGTCAGATTATAACTAAGTTCACGCGAATTTCCTCTGAGCATATAAACAGTAAGAGCCTATCATCTAGTCAAAGGGGGGGGGTAATGTCATGAAGTTGATATTACTAGACAATATACTACCCATACTAGCAGATCAGAGGGGGAATTGAGATGAGTCTCAGGATTTATGGAAAACAGGTATATGAATTATAATCAATCAAGATGAAAACCATTTGATGAATCGAGGGGATTGATGCATCCATCTTGGGGAACTGAGATATAAAGAGTCACATGGAAGATTTAAAAGGGGATCTTTTTGTGTGGTTAAGTAATTGCAGATAAGTCTGCGATTTATATTAGAATCAAGGTCGAAATAAGGGGTGATAGCTCCATATTTAGTTTATCAAGTTTTATTTGTAAGTTGGTGATCTTCAAAACATCCAATTTGGTTGCTCAGTGGCTAATACCTTGTGCAAACTGACTCGGCGGAATCAAGCCTATATGCTGAGAATTAACAGGGATATTGGTTCAATTTCTGGAAAGACTCCAGATGATGTTCACAATTAATAGCTTATTTAAGTCACTATTTGAATCAGCCAACATGTCGGCTACTAAACCTGACGATTTCTCATGAGTAATTGCTCATTTGACAACTTACTCATATCCACATTGTCAGAAACAATCCCTGATAAAATAGTAATCAAAAGGTATCATCAGATATAATACTCTTTAAATTACAATTAATCATTCAGTTGG
>JAKSZP010008454.1:0-56753 GCA_022478985.1 Massospora cicadina
CCATGATTACATCGGAGGAAAACGCCCGTCTTTTTTCTCGCCATGTGTTCTCAATGTTTGGTCTCCCACAGGAGATCATCAGTGACCGTGGTTCACAGTTCACAGCGCATTTTTGGAGTGAACTCCTATCTATCCTTAAATTATCCCCCTGTCGTTCCACTGCATATCATCCCCATTCTGATGGACAGACCAAGCGAGTTAACCAATTTCTTGAAAAGTACCTGATTTACTATGCTGCAGCCCCGCAGGACACCTGGACTGACAATCTTCCCCTCTCTCAATTCACTTATAATAATGGGACTCACGCATCCATGGGGTTTTCTCCATATGAAGCATTGTTGGGTTATAATACTTCATTTTTTGTTGGACCTTGCTTGTGGCCTGAGGTCCAAGCTGCCGCGGACCATGCTGAACATATCAGGTTGACTCAATCCTTAGTTTGGGAACACCTCACCAAAGCCATTGATGACTACAAGCGGTTCACAGATCGCAAATGGCTCCTGGGTCATGATCTGACGGTGGGCTCCTATGTCATGCTCAATACTTGTCATTTAAGAATTTAAGCCCCTTCCCATAAGTTCGCTAGTAAATGCTTGGGCCCCATTTGGTGGAGGAGGTCTTGGATAACGGTGCATTCCAGTTGAAGCTCCCTGCTCATTGGAAACAGCACCCCATTCTTCCATGTTTCCCAGCTGTCTCCCCTAAAGGGTACAGTACCCACAGAACCTGAACCAAACATTGTCAAGAATGGGGAAGAGGCTGAGGTAGAGAATATCCTGGCACCCTGAAAATCCCAATGGTCCGTACAATACCTCATGGTTTGGAAAGGGATCCAGCATATGAGAACAGTTGAGTCAAGGCGCAAGATTTTGAAAACTGTATGGAACTGGTTGAAGCATTCCATGAATCCCACCCGAAGCTCCCTGCCCCCCAAAACAAGTCGTGACAGTTATGGCGCTCAAGTTACTCAAGGCGCACAAGAATGTGGCTCTCATGCAGTTTCCTGGCGGTGGTGCCCTTCCCTTGGAAAAAGGAAAGGGTTATGTAAGTCCTGGGGAACGTCCCCTGTGCGTTGATTGGGCCATTTTCCTATTCATGAGTAAGAAGATACTGAAGAGGATGGCTGTACCCCTCGTTAATTAGGGGGTAATTCACCCATGTGGTAGATGAGCGCTGGGTAACAGCTCTTCTGCTTTGGATCCCTCCCCTGGTACCCACACTCACCTCAGCAAATCTGTTTTGGGCAATTAGTGAAATCTGTGCTGAGATTGCAAAAATGAAATTGATTGGAACAAAATTGAGTAGCAATCATCCTGATGTCATATACCAAATGGTTAAAAAGGGATGAAGACTGATCTATTGGCTGGAATCGCTGATGATTTCAATTCAGCTAACACTACAATCAAAAAAATCACCACCTCCCAAAAACATCGGGGATCATCCCTGATGGGCAGGTAACAGCATTGGACACCATTGATGAGGGTTTGAAGCTCCCTTCTGGAAAATTAGGTGCTGTGGTCAACACAACGCTTTTGACTGAACAAACAGCCCAGCGACTGGGCATGGGTGGGTTGGGCGTCCTGAACCCGTTCCCAACCAAATGGGCCCACCCCCATTGGGGTGGCCTTGGGGGATTCCCACTGCTCGTTGGGCCAAATGCCATTATTCCAACCATCAGACTGTAGCCAAGCCTCAGATCAGATGTTTGAGGTTGAACTGATAGTGACTCATCCTGCCACTGAATTCTTCAATGTCAGTTCCCATTTGAACTTATCTGCCTCATTCCCAAATAATTACCAGTTAGGTCAAAATTGAGGGTCCCAATCCTGGCTTGTCCACACACCAATCGACCACTATTTAATCAGTTGCATTGCACTGAGAAAATTGTTGGTCCAATTTTCCCTCTTACTTTGAAATAAAATTTTGCCTCAAAAACCAATCAATTTTTATTTAGTTGGTTTCCTTCTGGCCGCATCCCCAATGGCTTTTCCCTGGTGGCCCGTCAGTCCATACACTGGATGGGCTCTACCAGTACTCATGGTCACTATGGCCCCACTGTCATAGATTGGATTCAGCGAGCTAGATACTTCTGGCAATTTAACCCTGTTGTTATGAGCCTTTGACAACAGTATACTAGGATCTTGTGGCCTTATGTCCACCATCTTCAAGCAAGGATCCGCCCCCTTGTATCCCCCATCAAACTAGCCCTGTATTCCAGCGAACTCACTTGAAACTATTTCTGTGGCTCCGCCCCCTGCAGCAAGACCTCTAGGGTCTGGGACGGGCTCAATGTGGTTGGTTCTTGGGATCATATTCACTGTTGTTCTACACCAACGATTTGTTATTTTCCAATGCCCGGCTCCATACAATGTCATTTGGTCAGCAATGACTCTGGCATTCTGTTTTGACCTTTGGGTGCTTATGCATCCTGACTGGCAGGACGTCTAATTTCTTCTGCCATTTCCATGACACATGGGTTTGATATCAATGTAATCCATTTTAGGGAAAAATCTAGTAAGGGAATTATGATCAAGTAACATTCTTGAGTCAAAAGCTTGGAATCAAGCCAATTGATTATCCAGCACTTTCCCCTTGACTTGATTTACAAATCAGTTTTTGATGAGAGGGTTGTCAGATTTTTAATAAGGATAAAGAAATTTGGCATAAGCGCGGATAATTTTTTAGCTATCAATTAGGCTCTGAATGTTGTATGATTTTGGCAGCAACTTGGGCAAGTACAGCATACACCTTATCCTAGAAGTATTCAACTTATGCGTCAGAATGAACCCATTAGCATTTCAGTAAGCGCCCAATCACCAAATGACGATTTTGCCACACAAAAATGGTGTAAATCATCTTTTACCTTTAGAATCATTCTCCAGGTTAGTGAAGTCCCATAGGCCTCAGTTTGCTTTTTATGAAGGCTTTTACCAGTCAGTCAAATTTTTTGGATGACAAACTTCATCTTTCTTAGTAATGATGGAATTTAACAATGGCGGTAACACATGATGTTTACCATATAAGAGATGGAAAAATGATCTTCCTGTACTACTATGGTGGCTGATATTATAAGCAATAACGATTGAGTCTATATATAGCCCATTCTAATGGAGAATTGCTGATTATAAACAAAGAGTTTGTACTAAAGTAAAATTGGCGAGCTCCACCATTTTGTTAATCTCAGGATTATATGGGACAGTAAGAACTCTCCGGATTCTCATTAGACCATATAATTTGGAAGCAACTTTCAAGGTGAAATTAGTGGCATTTTTCATTAGTATCACTTGAGGAAAACCGTGTCAGAGTATTATTTGCTCCATTATAAAATTCGCAATATATTGCTCCAAGATCCTCAAGAGGCCGCGGCTTGACCCATTTAGTGAGATGATCGATGGTTAATATGATGTACTTGTGTTAAGGACACTATTCAGAAAAGGCCCTAGTACATCAATAGATATTGTGTGCCAGGCTAAGTAGTCTTGACTAGATGATAGGTAGTTGTGGGATTTTAGGGCTGCTGCGCTTGACATTTTTGACATACATAAATAAGTCTTGAATGTTAAATTGTAAAGATTTCCAATAATACCCTGTTAAATCAATTTCAAGGTTTTTACAAAAACTCGATGTCCTACAACGCGCTGAGCTTGCATTACTATCTCTTGGCGAGTAGAAGGGGGAGGGTAGAGCTTACAGTCATTTCCCACAATTCTTGTAAAGTTGTTCATCCTGAATCTTGGTTTCCCTTATAAGCTGTTCAATAGTGTGGCTAATCACAAGTTGCTCGTTAGAATAGGTTTTTCTCTCACATATTCATATAGCTGATCTGCAAACAGAGTGAGGGCAGCAGTATTAGGAAGTCGCAAAAGCCCATTTGCATTCTGATGTCTATATTCAGATTGATAGACTATCTCATAGTCGTAGGCCTGTAATTTTAAGGCTTATCAAGTTAGCCAACCCTTGGTTTCTTTATGATTACATAAACATTGCAAGGAAGCATGGTCAATGACAATTATAAACTAAGTTCCGTGTATGTGGACTCAGAACTGTTTACAAGCATATATGATAGATGTGCATAATCTCTCAGTTACCATTTAATTGCATTTGAGATTGTTTAGGGTATGGCTGCAATAAGCATCTGGGTGCTCCTCCGCATCATTTTTTTACTTTTTGAAAAGCATAGCTATTATATGCATGAGAGATGCATCAGACTGCATTATAAAAGGCTGTTAAAAGTTAGGGTATCACAGAACAAGGGCTTCAGTCAAGCCTTCAACATTAGTTGAAAGAGTCTTGGAATTCTTGTGACCATTGGAAATTAATACCTCCTCAAAGTAAATGGTTTAAGGGTTTAGTGAATTGTGAAAATCTGGGTTGAATTAACGGTAATTCTGGACATTCTGAAAATTACTTGGATATCTTGTTTACTCTCAGGCCCTCTCATGTGATTGATGGCCTTGAGCTTCTAGGGTTATGACTATATTTCTTAAGTGTTGACAATGTGGCCCAGAAATTCCATTTCTTTAAAACTGGCACTAGGCTTAACTTTAATTGAGCTTGGGCCAATCTTCAAAAACTTCTCTAAGTAGATTAGGTGTTGGGTAAATGTTCTCAAGGACACATTTATGCTATCAAGGTAGACCAGAAAGCAGTTTATTTTAAGTCTCCCAAAATAGTGTCCATTGCCCTCTGGAAAGTGACTGGCGCATTGCACAATCCTTGGGGAATTTGGGTTGGTTGGAACAACCCTAGTGATGCAATAATTGCACATTTTTTTGGTCCTCATGTGGCAGGTCAATCTTCCAGTATCCACTGATAAGATCTAAAGAAGTAAAATATTCAGCTTCCTTTAACTGGTCCAAAGCGTTTTCTATTCAAGGTAAAGTACAATATCCTTTCTAATTATGCTATTAAGATGTATCTAATTGATGATGACTCAATTAGAGCCATCTTTTTTCAAGACTATGAGTACAAGACTGTCCCATGGGCTGCATGAGAGCATAATCATCCTTTAACGCAATAACTTCTGTGATTATTTTATACCTCCTTATTGATGGCCTTACTTTTCTGTGTTCGTTGTGAACAAATGGGATTCACGTCCCAAGTGTCAACATAGTGCTGGATCCCTACTGCACATCTAAAACTCAGTTGTACACTGCAAAAACTTAGCATATCTTTTATAAGGGTCATCGCTTGGTCCTTCTGATCCTCAGTTAGTCCAGAAGTTGCTCATAGATAATGACTGCACAATTTGTAGATATGACCAAAGTAAAAAAACTCTTTTAGGTCTCAGAACTATGCACTTCCCAAATTTACTCCAATGAAGTGAGATGTAAGATTACTATTTTCTATCCTCACTATATAAATACTTTTGGAAGCAGTTAGATCGGTGAGTAGTACACAGATTTTTATGACTAGTTGAAATTTTGCCAGGAGCTGCAAGAGGGTCAGACCTTGACTGTTGCCAAGGGAAATAAATCTCTTCTACCAGTCCTTTAGGTATCTCAAAAAGAATTTCAGTAGACACTACACGTTGCTTCCAGGATATATGCATAATCCTTGGAAGCTTTAAGAGGAATGCTTTTTTAAGGATGATGGCAGTAGATGGAAGACTTCAGTGACCTACTTGATGATAACAGGTGAGGACTACAGCATCATTTTAAGTAGCATTTGGTAAAATTTATTAAGGGTTAAAGGAGTCCTGTTACCCCTAGAGTAGTGGAGGGTAATTTTGACCTAGGTAGTAGAATGATTCTTGTCATAACTAATATCAGCGTCATAACTCTGAGAAAGCTCGTACAATAAGTAATTAGTGTTTATAGTTGGGAAGCACAATAACAGCGGCACTAACCTTCAGGGAGCCAAACCTCATTGTAATGCGCTATACGCACATTCACTAATGGTACCCTCAGGCAAGCAGTTCCATATTGTTAATGGTGAGCTACATCAAGAGCTAATCTAAACGTTTTGTGAACTGACTTGAAATTACATTCACAAAAGCGCCATTGTCAAAAATGGCTCACACCTGAACTTTTTTTGCAAGTATCTATATAATTAGAATAAGAAAGTGTTTATGAATCCCCACTTATTTGAGAATAGGAGTATTATTGATTTAGTTAATCATGGTCTTGACCTGTTACTATATTGAAGCGTGTTCAGGGACTCAAAAGTTAGTGCGACTTTAATCTTTGTAGGGGAGATAAATATTAAGTCTCCTCATCATACCTAAATTGATTATGTTCAACAATTTGAGTAGCATATAGTTTAGCGAAAACTTCCTGTCTCTCTTGTTTCATTGGTGGCTGTTGACTTCTGATTACAGCTGACACCATAGGGATGCTCCAATTGTTATTGATATTAATTCAAATTTATTAATTTTAAGGAAAATCCAAGTTTAGAGGCAATAGAGTGTCCCCCTTCTACTGCTGAGGCTCTTTTCCATGGCTGTCATCGCCTTTTGAGATATCACAAGATTCACCCTGAGTGACATCTGGGGCAGGTAGCACGTAGTGTCTGAAAGATTTGCAGATCCAACAAGTTATCTTGGATGGATTACGGTGAGTTCCAAACTTTTTCTGGAGATGAGGAAAGCTCTAAGGTCCCTCTATCCTCATTTATATAAGGAGGTTAAATGGTTTTCGTTTCAACATTGGATAGTCCCAATGTAACTTCGCATCCCTTTAAGTATTCAATTATAAAGTGTGTATCTAATTATTTCAATGTTCTGGAATCATAGAGTAGTGTAATTCCAGGTGATTCTTAATGGCGTTCTTGGGCGCGATCTTAATGTCAAAGTCCACCATGGCCTTTGCGCCCAACAACACATTAGCTTCATTAAAAATAGGGTGGTGAATTTTGAATGGTTTTGTTCTTCTTGAATTGAATTTCATATGTTTACCCTTCCATGTAGCCATGCGTTTGGGGCTTCCGAACTCTCATAAAACTGCGCTTTCCACATCAGTGAAGGTCCAACGTTCCTCAGGTAAGTATGGAATGATCAGATCTCAACTCTGGTCTTCTAAAAAGTTAAGCAAAGGTAGTAGCTTTTAAAAATCATTGGCTCTATGCATAGTCATCTTTAACATTTTCAAAAATGACTGCACATTCCCATGCTTATCAAACTTAAAAAATGACCGGATTAAACTTCTGGAATCCTGGATAGATACTTTTAGATCTGAATGTCATTGGTGCAGCACTGACCTGAAGTCCTGGTTTACTGGGGTGAGGTTGACTCAATTCAGGAGCTGAGGTTTCCACAGAAGGAGGTAAGGCGAGTGATTAGGGTAGTACAGCATGGGTGGTCTGAGGAATTTATTTTTGGGTAAATTTTTCCTCAGTGAGTTCCTCCCCAAATAGCTCAGAATGAGCTGGGGACAGAGTTGGAGGAGGGCATTGACATCTGCCATCCTGTACCTCACCTTTATTGTACTGTTCCCAGGTGGTACAATTCCCCTGGTCTTAAAGACATTGCATCTTGAATGTGAAAGGTCCATAAGGTGTCTTCACATGTCATGCACATTACTGTGCAGTTCCTGAAGTTCACTTTATTGATTAGTTTATGAATTATAAAGTTAGAGGATATAGTGCCATAGGTCATTGAATAACAGATGGAGGTTGTCTGTCTTATTGTAGCATCCAGAATAAGCCTCTCAATCCTTCAATATCCTGTTACATGACTGCTTATTGATTTTTGATCTGTTGCAGCTCTGACAAAAGGTTGTTGGTATTCTAAATGTGCTTGATAAGTGCTGTGCAGCCACCCCATATTGCGTTGGGTGTATTAATCAAGGGCTCCAACTGCCTCAGCCTGACTAGTTATGTCTCCTGAGTATCATGGCTGTATAACCTCCTCCCAGAGGCGATTTATCTCTTGGACACAATTGTTGGTGACCCTGCGGTTTCTATGGCTTATTACCAATAGCCAGAACGTTACAATTTAACTGGTTGAATAGGTTCATCCAACTTGCTGTGAGATTTGGACACTAAGGTTATTGACAGACATTTGTTCTCACAGCTCCAAGAAATTAATGTTTTGGTCGAAATGGAACAACTTGGGAAATATCAGACATTTACTAGTTTCCAATAATAATTAGGATGATTTTAAGGATATGAATGATTTATTGGCCAAAAAACCCTGGCTGACTCTTGGTGGAGCCACACAAATTGGGGCAACACTTCTCCAAATACCAAACAGGCTATTATCTTGAAATCAAGTAATCAGATTCATCTGACCTCATGGGCTATTCTGTGGCATCCATCAAAGGGTTCTCCCCCAGCCACATCTTAATCCATTAAAACACCTAAGCGGGGGCCTTCTTTTATAGATGTGGCGGTGGTCCCCCAAGGTAAAATATTTTTAGTTAATGGAGTTTAGCTAAAATACATTAAATTGTTACCCCACTGGTACATATTGCCTACCACAAAGTTCCCATCTGTCGTTCAGCTAAACTAAAGTGAGTTTTCTGATCTTTGATAGGCTGAACGCACATATTTATATTTGAACTGCAACAAGCTTTCCCAAACTTCCCAATAAATTCCCTTTGACCCTTGATAACATTTTAAATACTGAATGGTCAGATATTGCGAGGGTTCATTTTTTTCCTTACCCCATGACACTTAAAACTATAAAAGCCCTACAACCTTCTAGTTCTAAGTGTCAAAATAATTGATTAAATTAAGTTGTATTATACCCCTTATTTGTTGGTGTTTAGACTTTAACGCACCTAAGCGCTTCTCCTATCCTAAATCCAACAAGTGGTGGTCACTACTGGGGTAATACACCAAAATAAATTACCAAAAATTGAGGGTGTTGGGGTGAATAACCCCTGAACCTCCCCTCTGCTTCAAAAACCCCATATAGTTGCCCTTGAACAGCAATTAGCAAGCGCTTTATCAAGACTTAAAAGGCATAAACAGCGCCCATTTATTTGTCCCTTAAAGGATAAGCTCACCTCTGGAGAGGGTAGTATTATTTTATTCTTATACGTTTATGAAGCAGCCATAGAATGGGCGACTGACCACCAGAA
Organism: Massospora cicadina; assembly: GCA_022478985.1. NCBI lineage: Eukaryota > Fungi > Entomophthoromycota > Entomophthoromycetes > Entomophthorales > Entomophthoraceae > Massospora > Massospora cicadina. The sequence continues at coordinate 9,024 of JAKSZP010008454.1, forward strand.
GGTTAAAAACATCCTTCCTCGTTTAAATCGCTTGGCCCAAGAACTGATGGTCCCTTATATGGATACTCTACACACCTGGTCTGAGGTTAAAGAAGCTTTTGTAGCGGAATTTTGATCCAAACAGAGTTTAACTAGGGTAAAACAGGCTTTTATGCGCTTTAGTTTGTATTAGGGTGAATGGATCACTGCTTTTGATGAGAGATTCTATCTTGCTGCTCAGAGGTTGCTAATATCTAACATGCTCAACCTGGATGATGCCATCGCAGCTATGTTATCTGGGCTAGCTTCCCAACCTTCTTTTGCTCAGCATATCATTTCCCTAAAGAAAACTTTTAAAAACGTCGGTGACATAAAAGAGGCATTATTAGATGCTGCTGATTTGTTTACTTGTGCAATAACCAACGAAGCTGTGATAAACCCCCAGGTTTGGACTATTGAGAGTGCTCAACTGAAGCCCCAACGGAAGAGGCTATGTTGACTCCTATGCGGATTACTATTCTGAGCCCAGCACCTGTGGTGCAGCTCATCCCTGATCTTCCTCTGTCAAGCCAACCTGAGGTTCTCAAGCCAGTAAATCAGAGTGCTTCTTCGTCCATAGGAAATGCTCCCGACCCTCACCTTGCCGCCACAATCAGCTTGTGCCATCTAACAAACCTTTTCTAGTGGTAAAAAAAGCCTTCTCCTAAGCCTAAACCCCTTTCTCAGGTGACATTAACCCCCACCAACAATGGGTTAAAGGAACAGGTTGATAAAGGTAAACCATCTGTTTCCCCTAGGCTCTTAGCCACTGATAAACCCAAAGCTGGCGGAATTAAAAGCATCCACCTCCATGAAGCCATCTCCTCCAACCACCTCTAATTCAAAATCTGTAGCTATGAGGAAACCTAAACCTCTCCCTTCAGTGACAGTTGCTCCCAACAGCCATAGGCTCAATGAGAATGCTGCTCAAGCTAAGCCGCCTGCTCCCCCAAGAATCATTGCTATGGATGAGACCTCAGCTACTAAAGTTATGGCCTTCACGCCTGACTGCTCTTCTAGCATTCACCCAATTTATGTGGACAACTCTTCAGATGTCGAGTCTGAATGGAGTTATGAGGACGCCAGCTATTAAGTTTTAGGAGACCCTGTTGAAGTAGGTATACCGGATTGGCTGAACCCTGAAGGAGTAGATAAAGCCCTGATCCCTCAAGAAACCTACCTTAATCAAGTGCTGGGGTGCCCTAGGTTTATTGATATCTCTAACAATGCTGACCAGGTTATTGCTTTGCTGATCCGACCAATTCATCATGTTCACACTCTACAGTCCATTAAAGATAGCTACTATGAGACAGCGAAAAGTCTTGCCTCTACTCTCCGTCTTAAGGAAGTATTAACTATTACCTAATTTTGGCAAGATCATAACTAAGGTAGAGGTTATTGTTCAAAAAGTCCGGGTTAGGGCTTCCTTGGATACTGGATCTCCTGTGAACGTTCTCTTTTCTAAGCTGATAATGAAAATTAAGCTGGATCATGATCTTAAATGTGCGTAGGAGTTTGAAACAGCGAGTCCCAACAACACCCGTGATATTGGAGCCTACTCCTCCTTTCCTATTTGGATTGGAAAGCTCATATTGTCAGCTCCCATGTGGCCTTGGATAATAATGCTTATGATATGCTTATTGGCACACAGTTTAGGATTGAGTATAATGATATAATCAACATGAAACAGGGTTACCTCTCCCTACTCGATTAAAAGTTTCTCTATTTTTCACCAATGAAGAACCCCATAAAAAAGAATACTTCTTCTTAGTTGGATATCCATACTCTGCTTTACCTTTATTCTACACGACCTCTGGAAGCAACACAAAAAAGATACCAAATTAATGGACGCTTCAGAGGGCATTTTCTTTTATGCTTCAGAGGAAACAGTAATAAAGACTGGTGAACAACGGGTGGTCAAAACCAATATTACTTTACAGATCCCCTTACCCTTCCTGCTGCACATAATAAGCATTGATGGAGTAAGCTCTTTAAAACCCTGGTTATTGCCAGGTATACTAGACCCCGCCTAACAACGACCCATTAACATCCTATTATGGAACCTTCTAATAAACCCATCATTGTCAAAAGGCATCAAGAGATAGGGAAAGGTTGCTAATTCCCCTCGATGAGATTAACAGTGTCCACATAATTGGGTCAATGATGGATATGGGTTTACCCACTGACCAGATGGTGTGTACTCTGCCTACGTCTACATCTCAGATGACCTAACCCCAGATGAGCTTAAAAAATCATTTTCTACTGGATACATATATTGATATTTTCTCCCACACTGACACGTATTATGGGCATATGAAGGGGTAGAGCCACTTCATTGATGTTGGTGATGCCCAACCTATTCGATCTAAACCTTACCATAAGTCCAAGGTTGAAGAGCAACAAATGAGAGTTGAACTCAAGCAGCTATTAGACGCTGGGTTATTTAGTACCATACCAAAGACCTTGGGCGTCTCATCTCTTGTAAATCAAAAAGAATAATGGAGGTTAAAGGGTAGTGATGGACCACCATAAACTAAATACTTCAATAAAAAAGACAACTATCCTATCCCCTGCATAGATGATGCCCTTGCACAGCTCTCCTGCTCAAAATACCTTTAAAGCCATGGACTTGGCCAGTGGATACTATAAAATGGACCTCTTTCCAATATTAAGAGAAATGCGCTCTTACTTGCAGTGAAGGCTTATTTCAGCCTACCTGCTTACCTCAAGGGCTGTGAAATGCAATGGCATCCTTCCAACGTCAATGGATCACATTTTGCGGGGCCTCAAGATAAGCTGTGTGATTGTCTATACTGATGACATCACCGTCTTTTCTGTAACGTTCACTGATCATCTCACACATTTAAAAGGAGTTTTTCAACGCCTGCGGACTTCTAATATTAAGTTAAAACCGTCAAAATGCTCTTTTTTCCAAAATAAACTAGATTTACTTAGACATGCTATTTCCTAATAAGGGATACAGACTTTACAAGGTAAGGTCAAAGCTATTTCTAAATTCCCTGCCCTTACAAACCTTTGGGACATTCAGGTATTTCTGGGTATTATGGGTTATTACCATCAGTTCATCCCCAAGTTCACTCAGCTCAGTGAGCTGCTCGTTTGACTATTGGCAAAGAAAACACCCCTTTTTAATTGGGGTTCAGAACAAGCAGCTGTTTTTGCAGCGTTGAAGCAACTGTCACAACAACTTTCTATCCTACAGCATCCAGATTATTATAAACCTTTTATCTATTTACTGTTGCCTTAGACTACACCGTCGAGGCCATCTTAGCCAGATTGGATGAAAATGGCGTGATCATCCTGTATCCTATTTCAGTATGATGCTATCAAAGGCGGAGCGCAACTACAGCGTCACCAAGAAGGAGTGCCTTGCTGTTTTGTTAGCTGTAAAACATTACCATCCTTTCTTTTATGGTAAAACTTTTAATGTTATTACTGACAATGCTTCCCTGAAATGGGTACAGATTATGAAGGATCCTACTGGATGGCTAGCACGATGGGCTTTAAAGCTCCAGCATTATGACATTTAAATTGAACAACGTGCTGGAACCTATCACATGAATGTTGATGGGTTAACTCGTCTGCCCATTCTGCATTTGGATAATAGTGAGCAGAGAGGTTACATAATCTCTTAATGACCTCCAATGACTGGGAGGATGAGTATGAGCCTGTTCAGATGATGTTATCCCGGCACTCCCACAATACCGTAGTGGAGAAAAGGAAGTTGTATAAGCAGGTGGGGGCAAAGTGGTTGCCTTATCTATGGCCCTTGGAATGTGTATCTGTGTTGGAATTTTTGCTCATATTCCCAGCCTTCTAGATTACCTGGTATTGTTAGGGGAAAATTTACTAAGGCGAATTGAATTAGAATTTGGTTGGCCTGAGTTTTGGGAGGAACTATGTTTTGGGGATTTTGGGATTTTCGCCTGGTCATATCCGTCGGGAATCTATCTGGACAAATACCTAAGATCTCATTGGGTGGAGTTGCTGACAAAATAGGGGCATCTAATAGTTTTTAACTATCAGGTGTACCAATTGGGATCAGTTAGGTTTCATCACCGACTGATTGGGAATGAATAGCAAGTTGCAAGTCGAGTGATGCTGCCTGCAACTAGCAAATTGATCAGCTGGTGTGTGACCTGCCTTAATGGGTAATAAGTCCCATTTCATAAGCAGGTTGCTAGCCAAATATGGTTTGTTTGCTTGGATCGAGAGGAAAACATTAGGGACACGTTTTTTGACTCTTTCCAATTTAGGTCTTGAGGATGTCCAATGTCAGAATCCTAGCCAGGATGGGTAAGACCATCGCTGCTGAGAAAAGGATGGGTGATTCAATTGAAATTGCTGCTGATTTATCGAAGAGGTGTCAACTAAGGATTAGACAGCTAAATTAAGCACTATAAATTCCCTGGAGTTCATTATATTAAAAAAAATATTGGAATAGATAAAGAGCAGCTCAACTTTCCATTTGGTTTCACTCATTCTGGGGTTGATACAGGTGAGAAGGATTAATCAGTCAGGTGTACCAAGATTCTTGTATGGCAGGAATCCAGAAGAAAACAGATAATACAGCAGATAATTAGATCATATTACAGAGATATAGTTCTAAGTTGTTAATTTGGGATATAGTTTAATGAGTAAACTATCATCAGCTTCCATTATGCTGTTCTGTCTCAAGGATAATTTTGCTGTGTGTAATAATTGGAAGCCTCTTAGAGAAAAGAGTAAAGATCCAAGTGGTGATCTAGAGAAGAAGAATTACAATTGGAGATAGCTGCCAACTGTGTGTTGTACCAAAGAGACTGTCACCAGGATATCTCAGCAAAGATCAGGTTAAACAGGGCAAGGGAAAAATCCCTCTGAGTACAACAACCCAAGTATTTAATCAGGCTACTGGCCAAGCGTTAACAAAATATAATTCATACTCAACTATGGATAATATTCTTCATACTATTATTGATTAATAATTATTCTACTATACAACGCGACAAAGTGCATGAGGAAACTGAACCTGTGCAGTAAAAAGGTTACTAAGGTTGCTTGCTGATAACAACCACCAGTAAATTTTTTGCAAGTTGGTGCTCACTACAGGGGTAGTTGAGTCTCAGAATCTATAAGAATGTCATACAAAGACAAGCTACGCAAACTGTGGACTGAGTTAGCCACTGTAAACCAGAATGCCCTAAACTCAATGGACCATCAGGAGTTCGCAGCCTTGGAAGAATGAGTTGCTAAGGTGGAGGAAGGGATAGATAATGTAGCAAGCTTCAGGAATGAGTTACTTGGGAAAGTAACTTTATTGAAGAAGAAAAAGGGGACCTTGTTCGAGAGGTCTTATAACTGAAAATGAAGCGAGAAGCAGATTGTAATTGGCTAAGAAATTTTGGTGCAGATATAGAGAGACTAATCAAATAAGTGGAGGAACTTAAAGCTCACAAATGTTCTTGTGAGCCCAATCTGGCTTGCGATGCCAAAGAAAGAAGTCCTCACACAATACTTGGGAAGTTGAATACCCCAAGGAACATGCTGCCCGCTTTTGCTGCCATTTTGGAGATGACGCCCAAAGTCACTCCTCAAGTTAGCCGAGTGGCCAAATCAAGAGAATCGGCCAGAAATAACTTGGAGGAATTTTAGGCAACGCTGAAATTGCCAAAGTTCCATCAGTATATTGCCCCAGCTTTTTATGACTGTTTGATATGACCATGAATGGCTACAGGGATTGTCAAAAGGCGTTGACAGTTATGATTTGCCTAGACACCGACTGTCAGAACTTAGTGTTACCTCACCTGGAGGGGGACATCTGGTCATATGCTGAGGCAAATGTGGCTATCATGAAAGAATTCAGGAGTCTGACGCACATGTCAAAGCGCAAGCAGGAATTTATGGGAATCCAGTTCCATAAAGATGAGTCATTAGCTAGCTTTGCAAATTAGTTTTTCCAGGAGTTGCAGATCCTGGTTGGAGCAAAAGTATTGGACAACTTTAATGCTAGAATCGCCATGCAAGCGGCCCTTCAGCCCTATTTGTGATTTGAATCACATGATGTCTTCCATGTTTGCAACAGAAATAACTACCTCACAAATGGTAGATAACTTTAAGATTTTATTACCAACATTTGATGCCCCAAATAGAAGTTTCAAATATAATCCAGTATGAAATCCGAATCCCATGAAGGGAAATGAAGGAGCTAAAGAAACAACCAATCAAACTGTGCCAGAGAATAAGCCCAAAGAATTCAAACAGCTGAATAAGAAGTAAAAGGTCTGCTATTAATGTTGCAGGAAAGGACATTCCGCCATGCACTGTAAAAAGTGAAATGATTAGATCAACATGGTCCAGGACAAAGAGTCAGCAGCCACCAAGGAATTGGGAAAGGGTCCCACAGCCTAGACAGGGAACAGTCTAGAGCTGCGGTGAAACCTGTTTCTCCTGTAAATATGACTGAAAAAATAGATATTAGTGATCTGTTCATAGATGATGAGCAGGATCAGCTGTATCAAGTGGTCAATTTGGATGTAAATGCTGTGACCAGAGCGGGGTGAAGAAAATTCACCTCGAGATAGTCAAGAAAGTTGCCTGGCCATATGCCTGACAACTGGCAGACAAGATTCGAATTGCTGAGAATCCTGAAATATTATCTGAATTCTGATTAGATGAGGCCAATTTGTCAATACCACTCAGTACAATAAAAGAATCGTTTCCTGATTTATCAGTGCAAATTATTCACACCCTAGATTCAGCTAATAATGCCGCCAATCACTCAGTAAACACTATATTGCAATACTTCGATTGTACATCTATAGACATACAAGTGAATTGAGTGCAGGTGAGGGAGATTGTCAACAGCGGAGTGCTCATCAATATTGACTCAAACAAGATGGTAAATAGGATGAAGATCTCGCCAGACTTGGAACATAAGAAAGATTTGGGACAGCTGGGCCGAACTTTACTGTCTCCTGTGGAGCATATAGTGCATTACTACTGTGATTTGGGTTGTTGGTGGTATCTGTGCCAGCAATAGTTTTGCAACCAGAACTATGAGATTCTGATTAGAAATATGTTTCTGTTAAACACAGAGTTAAATGTAACTTTGAGGAAGGTATGCTGACCATATTGGTTCAGACTTTATCATTGGTACTTTATAAGGATGGTGGAGCTCCGCTAAATCAGAGAAACAACATCATTAATCTAATATACAATGACAGCATTGTCCCGATTTAGCACCAATTAGTTGGTAGTAAGCGTTGCAAATTGCTGGTGGATATCCTAGAGAACTGTGGAATTCCACTGAGGATCAAGAATGAGATGGACCATACCACTAGGATCTCAGATGATAGTTGACACAGAGTTGGCATTGGAGATTCCTGAGCTGTTGTATGGGGAGGTTGTGTCATGGAAACGGCTGATAAGAATTAGACTGGGCTCCCAGTCAGGGTGTGTGAGCACCCAGTGGAGAGCCCAGAATGCCAAGGGCACAGCGGCCCGTGCAACTAGAAGAAGGGTGGGATTTAGTGGGGATGTGAGTAAAGCAAATGTTTATAAATGTACCAAAGGCTCCCAAAGCAAACCAGATGGTTGCAACGGGGGCAACTGTGAGTCTTGCGGGGGCTTTTCCCAAGGGCAGGAGAGGCGAGGAAGATGATAACTCCTCCAGAGTGCGTGGTTGCTGGCCTTCAGTTACAGTTAAATGGGTCTGTGCACCAGAGAGGGACGGCACAGGACCCACTGCGCGGATAGGGGTGCTGTTGGAGAGGAAAATGGACCCACGATGAGTGTTAGGGCTGAGTCCCCCTTAGTTGGGGTAATCTGGGCCCCTTAGGTGGGTGGGATCAATGGCGGATGAACTAGGTGTGGGGGCTGAGCTAGCAGGCATCAGGGCGGGGGCGCCCTGAGGCTGCTCCAATAGGGGAGCGCTCTCAGGAAACCTGATGGTGAAGCAAACAGATGGATTTGCATTTAACGGATACATGAAGATGGACAGAGAGTTGACCCCATCATCAAGAGTGAGGAAGTTTACCACGGATATGATCATTTGCCACGTGCGGGGTTAAGCAACTGGATGACCCATTAAGCGATCATCAGGACAACAATTTAGGCGGTGGCGCGCTTTGCCAGATCGATCAGCAGAATTTTGAACAGGAAAAACAAACAGGCAGAATCCATGATAAGGCGTTTGGGGTATTCAGCTTTATTTTAGCACAAAGCATGAGGAGAATAGAAAATAAACTGACAACTGCCCATCAGCAGGGAAGTTGCCTTAAGTATTGGGCAGATTGCATAATTGGATACTAGGGTTTTGGGTAGTTGGGGATTGGCGATGGGGTTTGGTTGGCTGGCAGGTGGGGGAGTGGATGGATGCCCAAAATCTTGGCAAAATCAAAAAAAAACTTTTGTTAATTATCCCAAATTTTTGGGGCCAGACCAGGTCAATGGTACTGATACAGGCCTTGACCATTTGAGTTGGGCATCTCACGCAGTTTGGATTTCCCAGATTTGTCCTGGGGGCTGTGGCCTTGGTGCTCAGTTGTCTGCAACCAGGTCTGGACTCTCAATTTGATTGTCTACATGATCCAAACTTCTCAGATCCATTCCAGGGGGTAAGGGCAACTGGTCTGAGTCACTGGTGGCCTGGTTCGAAACCCAAATTGAGTTCCAATCTGACTCTTGGACCCAACCAGTCTGGACCAGCTCCATTAGCCCGAAATTTGCAGACCAGTCTCCAATACCTGCGCTGGCTGTTTCTTCAAAATTTTGGTAAGTTTCCCCTGGTGATTGAGGGGTCCCAGGGGCCCGCCCATGGCCCCTGGCCTGCATGATCTCCTGGCAGGTCCCCTCTATTAATTTTACTAGGGTTGGGGAGGGGGAGGGGAGAGATCTGAATATCTCTATGCAGAAGGGCAGTTATCCAGCGCTCATCAACCATGTGCGCCAGGTCGCTCAGCTGTGACAGGGGGTCCACTTGGGCCTTTGGCCCCCTTTTGGTCCAAAAGGGATGCTGCTCCCTATGCAGTTATAGGGGCGGTCCCCAAGACTTACACTACCCTTTCTTTTTGACAGGGAGGAGGCCACCACCTGGGGCATGGACCAGGGCATAGTTCTTGCGCCTCTCTGGGAGCTTTATGGCCAGGATGGCTGCAATATTCTGGGGTGGGTGGGGAGCTGCCAGGTGGGAGTTGTGGAATTCTTCTATCAGGTCCTTGCAATTTGTGCAGTCACGTGCACTCACCCAACTGTTCTCATATGAGGGGTAGCCTTTCCAGGCAACCAGGTACTGAACGGATCTGCGGGACCTCCGGGAAGCCAGGATAGCCTCCACCTCCACTTCCTGGGATTCCCCAATGATGATTGGATCTGGGGATGTTGGCCTTTCCCCTTTGAAGGGGGTCAGGAGGGAGGTGTGGAAGACGTTATGCTGCTTCCAATGAACGTGCAGCTTCAAACAATAGGCTCAATTGCCTTAGTCCTTCTTCACCTTGAAGAGGCCAGAGCATTTGGCTGCGAGTTTCTGAATGGGGGCTTTTAAGGGAAGATTGCGGGTGTCCAGCATGACGAGGGAGCCAACTTCGATCTCATGTCCAGGGAGGCGCTTCCAGTTGGCAAACTTTTCTGTAATCCTCGATAGACTTTGTCAAATGTTCACAAAACAGGTTGTATGTCTTGCGGAGTACACACACACAGTCTTCAGCTGAAGGAACTGTTGAGGAGAGCTGGGGGCCAATTTGAAAGGAGGGGTTGTAACTGAGGATAGCCTCAAAGGGGGAGAGGTTGGTCGAGGAGTGGAGTGAATTGTTGTATGCAAACTGTGCAAGGGGTATGTCCTTAGCTCAAGTGTCCTGTGAGGCTGTCGCATAACAGCGCAGGTTCTGCTCTGTACCTGGTTCACCCGCTCAGTCTGCCTATTGGACTGGGGATGCTAGGCTGTAGATCTGCAGGGCTTGATGCTGAGGAGGGTTAGCAACTCTTCCCAGAACTGGGCGGTGAACTGGGGTCCCCTGTCACTCACTATCTCTTTGGGGAGACCAAACTTGGCAAAGACATGGTTGACAAATAAATTTGTGGTCTCCACCGCAGTGATAGAGGAGAGGCTGGGGATGAAGAGCGCGAACTTGGTAAATCAATCAACAACTACCATGATAGCATCTGATCCATTAGAGAGGGGAGCTCCACAATGAAGTCTACCGAGACTGAGGTCCATGGGCCTTCTGCCTGCTGCAGGGGTGTAGCAACCCCTTCTTCCCAGATTGGTCCAATTTTTCCCTGGCACAGGTGACAAAGCGGGAGATTCAGGCAGGGATGTCCTTTGAGGACTCTGGCCAATTATAAGTTCTCTTTACGAGATCAGCGCACTTCTTGATGCTGGGGTGCCCAATGGTTTGGGGGACATGGTGTTCTTCAATAACACAGTTGCGTAGGGATGGGGGGACCCAGACCCAATTGCGGAAACCAGATGGTTCCCTCCCGCAGGGTGTATGGGGCTCTCTTCTGACTTGAGGACTCTAGGTCAGTGTAAAGCTCTAACCCTTTGGGGCAACAAGTCTGGGCAGCAAGGACGCGGAGGAGGAGCGGGGCGTTGGGGGTAAGGTTGGCAAAGGCTACCTTCAGAGGGGCCAAGGAGAGGATTTGGGAGGGGGAACTACAGTAGTAAGCTTTAGCAGGTCCTCTCCACCATTGGGTGATAGAGATGGGTTCTGGCTGAGCATGTCCAGCAACACATTCAGGTGGCCTTTTATGAATTCATATTTAAAATGAAACCCACATAGGTCCTGGTATGTGCGAGTTTGGCAGTGCCCCAACTTCTGGGGTTTGCAGTAGTATAGTAATGCCTTATGGTCAGTCCAAACGGTGATTTCATGCTGGGCGTCTTGCAGGAGGTATCGCCAGTGGGTGAGTGACCACGCCACTGCTGCTAGCTCCTTGTCATATATTGGCCATGCTTGTTCTGTGGAAGTGAATTTGCGGGAGTAGTAGGCCACTGGGTGCTCAACCCCCTCATGCTCCTGTAGCAGCACAGCGCCCACTGCCACCAACGAGGCGTCTCAGGCTACAATGAAGGGGTCAGGAGGTGTTGGCATGCCGCAGGACTGGGGCGGTGAGGAAAATTTCCTTGATAGACTTGAAGGCCTGCTGGCATTCTGGGACCACTTGAATGGGGCGTTCTTCCCAGTGAGGGGGTGAAGGGGTGCTGCCATTTGGGTGAGGGCTGGGGAGAATTTCTTTAAGAAGGTGATGGTTCCGAGGAAACTTTGGAGTTGCTTCTGTGTAGTAGGGGTAAGCCAAGACTGGATCGCCTTGAGCTTTGGGGGAACAGCATATCCATCCTTCAGGATGAGGTTACCTAAGAAGGTCACTTTATCTTGGAAAAATTTGCACTTTGAGGTTTTATGAAGAGCCCTGCCTTGTGGAGGGCTGCCACCACTGCTTTTAGTTCCTTGGCGTGTTGCTCTGGGGTGGGGGAGTGGACCAGAATATTGTCAATGTAGGCTACAGCACATGAGAAGTGCAAGTCCCCAAGCACATCATCCATGAGGCGTTGGAAGGTGGCTGGAGCATTCTTCAGTCTGAAGGGCATCACTATGAATTGAAAAGTACCCCATTGGGTGCAGATAGCTGTGAGCCACTCTTGTCCTCTCGCCACCCTCACCTGGTTAAAGGCGTTCAACAGATCCAGTTTTGAGAAGAGCCGGGATTTGGTGATGGCTTGGACAATAGTCTGCTCTAAGGGAAGCGGGTAGGGGTCAGGGATGCTAATGTTGTTGAGGTGGCCATAGTCGACGCAAGGGCGCAGGGTGCCATCTTCTTTCTGAGCGAAAACTATGGGGGAGGCAACCGGTGAAGATTTCTTGATAATCCAGCCCTTCTCTAGCATCTCATCTAGCTAAATCCCCAAGGCCTTGTTCTCTTCCTCTGTGTAGGGGTAGAGGGGGCAGTTGATCTTGACTAGGTCAACCATCAACTGAAATGTTAGGTCATATTCAGAGTGTAGGGGGAGCTTGGAAGCCAGCGACATGCTAAAGATGGATTTATAGGGGGTTAGGAAGGGTGGGAAGTCTGAATGGAGGTCTATAGGAGCGGGGGGTGAAATAGAGCTGAGGGATGTGTCAAGGGGGAGGGTTTTCAACAAGGGAAACTCTCCACTCAACTTGAGGTTTGAGAACAACAAGGAGTTATTGGCAAGAATAATGCAGACCTGATGTCACCGCCACCAGCCCACCCCAAGATTACGGGGTAGAGCAAGTCCTTTACAGCTGAAAAGTGGTCACTGAACCCAAAGTCATGGACAGAGAAGTGCAATGGGCGTCAGAGGCGGTAAGACTTCATGGACTCCAATGAATCACTCAGGACTGATGAGGCTTCTTCCATTGCCAGGTCCAAGGAATGTGCCACACTGAGGTCAATAAAGTTGCCTGCTGCTCCGGTGTCAAGGAGGGCTTGCACAGTAAATTTGCCTGACTTTGAGGGGAAAGAGATATGGAACAAGAAGTAGGCTTGATCTTCTGTATTGGGGTGGGCAAGAGAGAGGGCAGCCGAGGAGGGAGCATGACCCATCATTAGAAGAGATTGACCAAGAGGCGCAGGGCTGGTCTGGAACTTGAGAGGTTTCTGCTTCCTCTTTGTCCCAAATGGGGCAGTGAGGGTTGATGCGTATGCCTGCTCCACTCTCTTTGAGGGGGCTTCTGGGTTAACTGGGGGGTGATGGCGCCAGGATGAGCAGGCTCTGAGCTCTGAGGGATTAAGGACCACTTTCCCAATCCAGGGTGAGAACAGGGGGTGCAGCAAGCAGGGACTCTTCCGGGGGAGGTACCCAAGGTGGGTACAGAGGGGGCGCAGAGGGCGGCGAGACCTGGGGGGCGCTTCCTTGGCCGCGACCACTGGCAGTGGGAGAGGGGTGGCACGCGGCCCCTCAAGAGCTGCAGCAGCGCATGCGGGTGTATGGGAAGGCCTGACCCCAATTGCGCAAGCCACAGAGAATGCAATTTCTAAGGACCCAAGGAGGGGGTCCCAAGATGCATGGACAGCTGCAGTGGGGTCCAAGGCAGCTTGGAAGGCGGAGATGGCGATCTCAGGGGGATGGGCACCGTGGGGGCCAGGACCACGAAGGCTTTGATCGAGGAGGGCAGGTCCATGGATCTCTGCCCTAGTTTGAAGAGTCGGGGGAGGCGCGCCAGTCTAGTCTCAGGGGCCTGGACCACCAAAGTGACCAGCGCCAGTAGGGGGTGGGGTTCCCAGACTTAGCGGTAGAGTGGAGCACTCCCCTGACCCAGCGGCAGGCGTCCCCTTCTAGGGCATCAAGGAGAGCTACGCTCTTCTGGGCATTGGAAGGAAGGGGAGCTTTCCCCCCATTGGCAGTAAAGCGCACCCTAAGTTCTACCAGGACACCCAGGATTTGGACGGCCACCTCCTCAGAAATTAAGGGTGGAGTCCCAACCCTATCATGTTGACTGATGGGGTGACACTTGACGCCAGGGGTCTGCGGGGTGGGGACCAGGTCAACACAAACTGGCAGCATGCTCAGATGAATGAGGCAGCCGATCAGCAGGAGAAGGCCAGGTTGCAGAGAAAGAGTACATTTAAGGTTAGGGTGTAGGCCAACGCTTCGCCAGTGCCAGCAAGGAGGGCGGAGAAAACTGATGTTATGGGTCAGTTCATTATGTCATGGAAACGGCTGATAATAATTAAACTGGGCTCCCAGTCATGGTGTGTGAGCACCCAGTGGAGAGCCCAGAATGCCAAGGGCACAGTGTCCATGTGATTAGAAGAAGGGATCTAGTGGGTAAGTGAGGAAAGCAAATGTTTATAAATGTACTAAAGGCCCCCAAGGCAAACCAGATGGTTGCAATGGGGCAACCACAAGTCTTGCAGGGGCAACCCCCAAGGGCGGGAGAGGTGGGGAGGACGACGACTCCTCCAGGGTGCACAGTCGCTGGCCTTTGGTTATGGGTAGGTGGGTCTATGCACCAGAGAGGGGCGACACAGGACCCACTGTGCGGATAGGGGTGCTGTCTTAGGGGAAAATGGACCCGCGATAAGCTAGGGCTGAGTCCCCCTTGGGTGGGGACTCTGGGCCCCTTAGGTGGGTGAGATCAATGGTGGACGAGCTAGGTGTGGGGGCCAAGCTCGCGGTCATTGAGGTGGTGGCGCCCTGAGGCTTCTCCAATAGGGGAACGCTCTTGGGAAACCTGATGGCAAAGCAAATGGATGGGTTTGCATCTAATGGATATGCAAAAATGGATGTAGAGTTGACTCCATCATCGAGAGTGAGGAAGTTTACCATGGATACGATCCACCACTGCATGGCAGGGTTGAGCGACCGGATGACCCATTTGGTAATCATCAGGATAACAATTTGGGTGGCGCATTTTGCCTGATTGGTTGGCGAAATTTTGAACAGGAAAAGCAAACAGGCAGAGTCCATGACAAGGCGTTTGGGCTATTCAGCAATATTTTAGCACAAAGCATGAGGAGAATAGAAAATAAACTGACAACTGCCCATCAGCAAGGCAGTTGCCTTAATTATTGGGCAAATCACATAGTGAGGATGCTAGGGTATTGGGTGGTTTGGGATTGGCGATGGGGTTTGGTTGGCTGGTGGGTGGGGGAGTGGATGGATGCCCAAAATCTTGGCAAAAATAAAAAAAAACTTTTGCTGATTTTCCCAAATTTTTGGGGCCAGACCAGGTTGATGGTACCTATCTGGGCCTTGACCATTCGAGTCAGGCAGCTCACGCGGTTCAGATTTCCCAGATTCATCCCAGGGGGCCGTGGCCTTGGTGCTCAGTTGTCCACAACCTGTTCTGGACTCTCAATTTTGATTGTCTACATGATCTGAACTTCTCAGATCCGTTCTAGGGTAGGGGCAACTGGTCTGAGTCACTGGTGGCCTGGTTCAAAACCCAAATCAAGTTCCGATCTAACTCTCAGACCAGACCAGTCCAGACCAGCTCTGTTAGCCTGGAATTTACAAACTGGGCTCTGATACCTGCGCTGGCTGTTTCTTCAAAGTTTTGGTAAGTTTCCCCTGGTGAGTGAGGGATCCCAGGGGCCCGCCCATGGCCCCTGGCCTGCATGATCTTCCCGCGCGCGCGCGCGCGCGCGCGCGCGCGCGCGCGCGCGCGCGCGCGCGCGCGCGCGCGCGCGCGCGCGCGCGCGCGCGCGCGCGCGCTGGAAGGTCCCCTCTATTAATTTTACCAGGGTTGGGGAGGGGAGACATCTGAATATCTCTAGGAGGAAGGGCAGTCACTCAGCGCTCATCAACCATGTGCTCCAGGTCGCTCAGCTGCGACAGGGGGTCCACTTGGGCCTTTGGCCCTTTTGGTCCGAAAAGGGTGCTACTCCCTATCCAGTTGTAGGGGCTGGACCCAAGACTTACAGGTTGGAAGCCCCTGGAAGAAGTCCAAAGTGGAGCCATAGGTGGCTCCTGGGATACTAATGCCAGGTCTTGGAGAAATATGAGTTCTCCTGGAAATTTAAGTGAAAAACTGTTGAAGATCAAGTGGAATCAGATCATTGCATTTGTTCATTAATCCTGATGGGTGATGAGAAGATTTCACGATTTTGGGACTCTTGACAAAATGGGACTACTGGCCAGGATAACTGAAAGCATCAACCTATTGGTTGATTGAGAACAGCTCACTGATCTGTTGGAAGGCCAGCAAGAGGAGGTGCTCAAACTATTTGAAAAGTATTGGGAAGTGTTAACTCAGGACAACCACAATTTAGGATGCACATGAGATGTAATTCACAAGGTTGACACTGGGGAAAATTTGCCAATCAGGATGAGACTGATCTGACAATCAAAAGCTACCAAAGCAGTAGTGGAGGATGAAATCAGCAAACTAGTAAAGCATGGGCTTCTAGTTCCATTGTCAAGTCCCTGGAAGAGTCTGACTCTGATCGTGAAGAAAAAGGATGGATCCAACTGGGTAGTGATTGACTACCAAAGGCTGAATATAATTATGAAGAAGGATTTATGTCTCATACTGAGGATTGACAATGCACTAGATTGTTTGGGAGAAGCAAAGTATTTCTCTGTGATGGATCTGATCTCGGGATATTGGAAGATTGACTTGCCAAAAGAAGACCAAGAAAAACGTGATTATTACCGCGCAGGGGCTATACCAACTGACGAGGATGCCCCAGGGTCTATGAATTGTGCCTGCGACGTTTCAGAGGGCCATGGACGCGATACTAAGCAACTTGAAGTTGTCATGTGTCCTGGTATATCTGCACGTTATAAGCGTGTTCAGTAAGACTTTAATTGATCACCTAACCACTTGGAAGAAGTATTCAAGAAACTTTCCACAGCTAACCTGAAGATCAAGCAAAGGAAGTGCCACTTTTCTAAGAAAGAGTTGGAAATCCTGGGATTCATAATCAGCTCCAATGGATTGCAGCCACAAACCCAGAAGATAGCAGCCATAGAATGGATGGCTGTACCAAAGAGTTTCCGAGACATCCAAGTGTTCCTTGGGATGGTCAGATACTATAGAATATTTATTTAAGACTTCGCCTGAATAGCCAAGCCATTATTTCATTTATTAAAGGATCCAAAAAAGGATTCATATGGAATGAAGAGGTCCAGGATTCCTTTAATGAGTTATGCCAGTATATAATAGTTTCGCCAATTCTGAAATATCTAAATTTGATTGGGAGTTAGAATATAAAACAATGCTTCATTGATGGCGATCAGCGCCATATTAAGCAAAGTTGACGAACTTGGGGACAAACATCTGGTGGCATATGTGAGTTGGACACTATCAGCCGCTGAGAGAAACTACACCGTTACTGAGCAGGAATGCCTTGCAGTCATTTACGCATGCAAGCAATTTCAGGTGTACATCCATGGAATGCACTTTAAGGTGGTAACAGACCACTTGTAAAAATTTACCGGTGGTTGTTATCAGCAAGCAACTTTAGTAACCTTTTTACTGCACAGGTTCGGTTTCCTTGTGCACATCATTGTGTTGTATAGTAGAATGAATATTAGTCAAAAATAGTATGGAGAATATTATCCCTAGTTGAGTATGAATTATTATAATTCAGCCTAACGCTTGGCCAGTATTTCCGATTATGTACTTTGGATGTTGTACTTGTAGGGATTTTTCCCTTACCCTGTTCGACCTGGCCTTCGTTGAGATAACTTAGTGACAGTCTCTTCAGTCTAACACACAGTGAGCAGCTATCCCCAATTGTAACTCCTTCTTCTCTAGATCCCTGCTCAGAACTCTACTCTTTTCTCTAAGAGTCTTTCAATTATTTCACACAGCAATAATATCCTTGAGACAGAATAGCACAATGGAAGCAGATGATAGTTTACCCGTTAAACTATATCCCAAATGAACAACTTAGAACTATATCTCTATAATATGATCTATTTATCTGTTGCATTATCTGTTATTATAGTGAACCCTAGGGAATTTATAGTTGGGAAATCGGCTGTCTAACCCTCAATTGATACCTCTTAGATGAAACAGCAGCCATTGCTGTTGAATCACCCATCCTGTTTCAGCAGCGATGGTCTTTCCCATCCTGACTAGGATTCTTTCATTGGACATCCTTGAGACCTATAACGGAAAGAGTCAAAAAATGTGTCCATAACCTTTTCCTCTTGAACCAAGTGAACCAACCATATTTGGCTAGCAACCTGCTTAGGTAATGGGACTTATTACCCAGTAAGAAAGGTCATGCACCAACCAATTGATTTGTTAGTTTCAATGGGATCACTCGCCTTGCAACTTGCTATTCATTCCCAATCATTCAGTGATGAAGCCCAACTTATCCCAATTGGTACATTTGATAGTTAGACACTATCAGATGACCCTTTGACCAGAAACTCTGCCCCATGAGATCTTAAGTATTTGTCCAGATTGATCCCCAATGGATACGACCAGGCGAATATCCCAAAAAATCCCCCAAACGCAGTTACTCTAAAATTTGGGCCAACTGATTTCCAATTCACTTCGCCTTAGGGAATTTTCCCCTAGCAATTCCAGGTGATCTAGCAGGCTGGGAATATGGGCAAAAATCCTAACACATCCCCACTCTTGACTTGATTTCTAGAGAGAAAAAACTGGTGCATAAGAACACTACTTCATACACTTGGTCAAATAATTCCTTGGTTCAAGCGAAGTACACTCATCAATACTCAACACTGCTCAGGACGACCTTTGGCATATGGCGTTCTTCCTCTTCCTCCTCACTACCACCTTCTCAGAGCGCGGTCCCCACAACCTACTGTTGTTCCAGGCTGATCAATTTACTCATGATGATATTAGTCCCAGTATCTGGGTTTCCCCGTCAGAACATATGACCTGCTTTCATATTCAGGATTCTTGGTCCGGCGTCCTTGATTTCCTGAATTTCTCCTCAACCTAGACAGGAGACTCTTGCCATTAATGTTCATTTCGCGGCTTGATTAAAAATACTTATTTCTATTTTCCCTCGTTATTTCTTTCATAACCTCTTGGCTCAAGTCATTCCCAATTCTTCCCTTAAAGAGCTTGTCTCATTAATTTTGAGAAAAATTTCTCCAAAATTGGAGCTTAATATATTGTAGAGTGCATAATGTCAACTTTCATATAAGTCCAACATCCCCCTTTTCATCTAGCTCATATGTCAAATTCTGAATCATGATACCAGCAGCTTCTGAATAGTTTGTCTGATCAAGACCTCAATCTCTTCCAGCAGATGAGTTGCAATGCTTGGTGGAACCTCTTCTATGGTCCTTCCAGGACTCAAATTCCTAGTCTGGCGCCAGCAGCTAGTCCTACCACCAAATTACTGGAGTTGGTAACTAATCCCTCCAAAACAGGCTTGCAATCATTTTGAACAACTCTTAGCCAATTCTTCCTGTTGGGATTTTTGCCCATATTTCCAGCCTGCTAGATTACCTGGTGTCACTAGGTGAAAATTCTCTAAGTTGAAGTGAATTGAAAATTGATTTGCCTGAATTTCAGAGGAACTACTTTTGGGGGATTTTAGGATATTCATCTGGTCATATCCATCAGGGATCAGACTGGAAGAATACCTAATATCTCATTGGGCGGAGGGTCGACAAAATAGGGACATCTGATAGTGATTAACTATCAGGTGTCCCAATTGGGATTAGCCAGGTTTCATCACTGACTGATTGGGAATAAAATAGTGAGTTGCAAGGCGAGTGATGCCACCTGCAACTAGTGAGTCGATTAGTTGGTGAAGTGACCTGCCATAATTGGTGATAAGTCCCATTACCTAAGCAGGTCGCTAGCCAATTATGGTTGGTTCGCTTGGATTAATAGAAAAATGTTAGGGAAACAAATTCAACTCTTTCCATTTGAGGTCTCAAGAATGTCCAATGACGGAATCCTAGCCAGGATGGTGAAGACCATTGCTACTAAGACAAGGAAGGGTGATTCAGTGGTAACAGCTGCCAACTCAACGAAGAGGTGTCAACTGAGGGTTAGACAGCTGAATCCCCTACTATATAATTCCCTAGGATTCACTATAATAAAAAACCGTATTATTAACAAAAGTATTAGTATTAACAGTATTATTATAATATTGTCAATTTGGTGTATAGTTAGACTATCAGCTTCCATTGTGACGTTCCATCTCAAGGATATTATTGCAGAAGGCAATAATTGCAAGACTCTCAGAGAGAAGAGTAGAGATCTGGGCAGGAATCTAGAGATGAAGGGAACCACAATCAGGGATAGCTGCCAACTGTGTGTTGGGCCAAAAGAGACCGTCACCAGGGTATCTTGACAAAGATCGTGTGGACAGGAATATAGCGAACAAATCCCTACAAGTATGACTTACAGAGTATTTAATCAGAATTACTGGCTGAAGCTTTGGGCCTAATAATAGTTTAAACTCAACTACAGATAATAGTCTCCATACTATTATCAATTAATATATTCTATACAACGCGAAGTGCACAAGGAAATCAAACCTGTGCAGTAAAAAGGTTACTGGGTTGTCAACCAATAATCAACTAATAAGTAAATTTTTACAAGTTGGTGCTCACTACAGGGGTAGTTGAATAAAGAATCTATTATAATTTCATATAAAAAAGAAATGTGCAAGCTGTGGGCTGAGATCGCCACTGTGAATCAGAATGCCTTAAACTCAGCGGACCATCCAGAGTTCACAGCCTTGGAAGAATGAGTCACTAGGTGTATGAGGGAGTAGAAAATGTAGCCAACTTTGGGAACGAGTTACTTGACAAAGTAAACTTGTTGAAGAAGAAAGAAGGAGACCTTGTTTGAGAGGTTCTATTCAAGAAAACAGAGCGATAAGAAGATCACATTCATCAAGAAAGTTCAGTGTGGATATTGAGAAATTGATGAAAGAAGTTGAGGACTTGAAAGCCCACAGATGTGCATGTGAGCCCAATATGGCCAGCGATGTCAAAGAGAGAAGTCCTCACATGATACTTGGGAAGTTGAAACCCCAAGAAATATGCCACCCAACTTTAATGCCATTTCAGAGATAATGCCCAAAGTCACTCCACAAGTTAGCTGAGTAGCTGAACCAAGAGAATCAGCCTGAAATGACTTGGAGGTATTTAGAGCAATACTGAAATTGCCAACATTCCATTGGGATAACGCCTCAGCGTTTTTCTGACTGTTTTACATTACTTGAAAAGATACAGGGATCATCAAAAGGCGTTGATGGTCATGAACTGCCTGGACACCGACTGCCAGAACCTAGTGTTACCCCAATTGGAGGGGGACAGCTGGTCATATGCCGAGGCAAAGGTGGCCAAGATAAAGGAGTTCTGGAGTTCAACCCGCATGCCAAAATGCAAGCAAGAATTTATGGGAATTCAATTCCATAAAGACGAGTCTCTTGCTAGCTTCACAAATTAATTTTACCAGAAATCGCAGATACTGGCTGGAGCAAAAGTGTTAGATGACTTTGATGCTAGAACCGCTTTGCAAGCGGCCCTTTGGCCCTATAACAAATTTGCATTGAATGATGTCTTCTGTATTTGTGATGAAGATAACTACCTCACAAATAATAAACAGCTTAAAGATTTTGGGAGCGACGTTTGATGCCCCAAATAGAAGCTTCAAGTTTAATCTGGCCAAAATCCAAATCCCACGAAGGGAAGTGAAAGGTCAAAAGAGGCTACCAACCAAACTGTGCCAGGAGATAAGCCCAAAGAATTCAGACGGTTAAGCAAGAAAGAGAAAGTCTGCTTTCAGTGTGGTGGGAAAGGAAATTTCGCCACACTGTAAAAGGATGAAGTATCAGATTAACGTGGTCCAGGTTAAGGAGACAACAGCTGCCAAAGATTCAGGAAAAGGGTTCACTGCCTAGACAAGGAACAGTCTAGAGCGGTGGAGAGACCAGTTCCTCCTGATATTATGACTGAAGAAATAGACATTAGCAATATGTTTGTAGATGACGAGCAGGATCAGCTATACCAAGTAGTCAACATGGATGTGAATGCTGTGACCAGAGCCAGGGCGAAGAAGATTGACCCTGAATTAATTCAGGAAGTTGCCCAGCCGTATGCCTGACAACTGATGGAGAAGATTCAGACCATCGAGAATCCTGATGAGTTATCAGACGTTTATTTAGATAAGTTAATCTGTCGATCCCCCTCAGTTTAATAAAGGAATCGTTTCCTGAATTATTGGCGCAGATTATTTATACCTTAGATTCAGCTAATAACGCCGCCATTCACTCAGTAAATACTATATTACAATACTCTGAGGATAAATATATAGATATTCAAGTGAATCAAGTGAGGGTGAGGGCGATTGTCAACAGTGGAGTGCCCATCAATATTGTGTTGACTAAGCTGGTGAAGAGGATGAAGATCTCCCTAAACTTGGAACAAAAGAGAGAATACAGAACAGCTGGGCCAAACACCACTGTTTCCTGTGGAGCTTATAGTGTGCTGCCACTACGATTCAGGTCATTGGTGGTATCTGCGCCAGTGATAGTTTTGGCGAACCAAAACTATGATATCCTGATCAGAATGGAATTTCTGCAGAAGTAAGGAGTTAAATGTAACTTTGAGGATAGTATGTTGACCATCCTGGGTCAAACGTTACCATTAGTATACTAGAAGGATGGTGAAGTTCCATTGGATTAGAGAAATAACTTCATTAATCTGATATACAATGATGGCATTGTCCCAATTTGGTACCAATTAGTTGGTAGAAAGCAACGAGAGATGCTGGCGGAAATCCTAGAGAATTGTGGAATTCCACTGAGGATCAATAATGAGATGGACCATACCACTAGGATCTCAAATGATAGTCAATACAGGGTTGACTTTGGAGATTCCTGAGCTGTTGTATGGAGAAGTAGGAAGCCCCTGGAAGAAATCCAGAGTGGAGCCATGGGTGGCTCCCAGGATAATAATGCCAGGCCATGGAGAAATACGAGTTCTACTGGCGAATTTGAGCGAAAAAATGATGAAGATCAAGAGGAATCAGATCATTGCATTTGTTCATCTAATCCTGATGGCCAAATTGAGAAGATTACACAATTTTGGGACTCTCAACAAAATGGTATTACTGGTCAGGATAACTGAAATCATCAACCTATTGATTGATAGAGAGCAGCTCGCTGATCTGCCAGATGGGCAGAAGGAGGAGGTGCTCAAATTATTCAAGAAATATCAGGAAGTGTTCGCACAGGACAACCATGATTTGGGATGCGCATGAGATGTATTTCACAAGGTTGACACCAGGGAAAATTTACCAATAAGGATGAGACCAATCTGAAGGTCAAAAGCTGCTGAAGCGGTAGTGGAGGATGAGATCAGCAATCTAGTGAAGCATGGAATTCTAGTTCTGTCATCAAGTCCCTGGGCGAGTCTGATTCTGATTGTGAAGAAGAAGGATGGATCAAATTGGGTGGTGATTGACTACCAGAGGCTGAATAATATTATGATGAAGGATTCATATCCCCTACCAAGGATTGACGATGTGCTGTATCGATTAAAGAAATGAAGTATTTTTATGTGATGGTATAAAATCTCAGGATACTAGCAGATCGACTTGCCAGAAGAAGACCAAGAAAAATGCTCAAATATTACCACTCAGGGGTTATACCATCCAATTAGGATGCCCCAGGGTCTTTGCACTGTGCCTGCGACGTTCCAGAGAGCCATGGACGCTGTATTAAGTGACCTGAAGTTGTCATGTATCCTGGTATATCTGGATGATATCAATGTGATTAGTAGGACGTTTACTGATCACCTGCACCACTTGGAAGAAGTTTTAAGAGACTTTTCGTGGCTAACCTGAAGATCAGGCCAAGGAAATGCCACTTCTTCAAGAAAGAGTTAGAATACCTGGAATTTTGTGATTAACTCAAGTGGATTGCAGCCGCAAACCCAGAAGATAGCAGCTATAGAGCTCATGGCTGTACCAAAAAGTGTCTGAGACATCCAAGTATTCCTTAGGATGGTTGAATACTACAGAAAATTTACTTGGGACTTTGTCCGAATAGCCAAGTTTTTATTTCAATTATTAAAAGGATCCAAAAAAAGGATTCATATGGAATGAAGAGACTCAGGACTCCTTTGATGAGTTACTCCAGTTTTTGATAGATTCTCCAATTCTAAAATATAAAAATTTCGATTGGGAGTTTATCATTCAAACTAATGCTTTGGTGACATAGAACGGCGCCATACTGATCCAAGTAGACGAACTTGGGGACAAACATCTGGTGGCATATGTGAGCTGGACACTCTCAGCCGCTGAGAGAAACCACACCGTTACTGAGCATGAATGCCTTTCAGTCATTTACGCATGTAAGCAGTTTCAGGTGTACATCCATGGAATGCACTTTAAGGTGGTGACGAACCACTCTTCGCTGTGTTGGCTGCACAATCTAAGAGAACCGGTAGGATGACTGGCCCAATGGGTACTTAATTTTAGGCTTACGATTATGAGATAGTCCAATGATTGGGGGCTTCTCATCAGAACATGGATGGCTAATCGTGGTTGCCAATGGTCCAGTTGGTAAACTGCAGGTGGATAAGCTATTTCAGAAATGTTCAAAGGAAGAATTGAGGACGAGCCTTGAGAAATCCAAGGTGTGCCTAAAGAGCAATAGAAAACACTGAGATTATGGATGGACAAGTATTCAAGATGATCAACGGGAATCAGCTATTATTCCAAAAACTTTCAGAAAGAGCAGCAATAGTACAAGCAGCTCATAAGGTTGTAGGGCATGGAGGCCTGAGAAAAACAACAGACCATACTTGCCAATATTTTTACTGGTAATCGATTAACTACGATGTCATGGATCATCTGGCTTGTTTCCTGGAGTGCTAGCTGCATAAACCATACAAGAATACAACTGGATACTGACTGATCCAACCTGGATTCACCTGGTACACAGTGTCCATCGACGTGATGGGACTGCTGGCGATGAGCACAGGGGGAGTCAAGTACATTATAGTTGCCATTGACCATCTTAAAAGATGGGTCAATATGAAGGCCCTAAAAAAAGAAGAAGCTGCCAGCTCACGAGGTTCATCCTGGATCAAGTAGTATACCAGCATGGATGTCTGCAGGTCCTGCTTAGTGACAATGGGACCATATTCGCATCTCATGTGATCCAAGATTAAATGAGATAGTGGGGATCACAGGAATCATGTCAGTACATTACTGGCCAGAGAGACAAATGTACTGGTAGAATGGGTGAAAGGAACTCTTTCCATGAGCTGAGGAAGCTAGTTGCAGGAAGAATTTTTGCGTGGGGAATGTATCTGATTTTGGTGATGTTTGCTCTAATATTAGTCATCATACAGTGACAGGAAAGACACTTTTTGAGTTGTTGTACAGGAGAAAGGCCGCTTTGCCGTCAATTTTATATTTGGTGGTGGAACCTATGGTGGGGATGAGTAGCGAGCAATTTTTGAAATGACTGATGAATATCCTAATCAATATTTAATCACAAGCATTGGCTACTACGTTGAGGAAAAGGATATGAGTGAGATTGATGGACGATAAGAACTGACTGGCCTTAGCAGAATATTGAATAGGGGAAAGAGTTGCTTATTGCGATATGCATGGTCTTGGAAGAAGAGACAAGCTAGATGTGCTGTGGTTGGGTCCATTTGAAATGATCACCAAGATGGCGACTGATGCCTACTCCATCAAGAATCTCTTGGATGGAAGAGTTGTGAATCGAGTCCACGCTAAGTACTAAAGTGTTGGATTGAGGAAAAATAAAAGAGTTTCAATGGAACAATGAACCATTAAGTTGGTCATGTCCTGATAATTAGGTCAAGTCCAAAGAAAGGACCTCTTAACAACCTAGGTGGTTAAGTCTAAAAAAGACCTCTGAACCATAGAAAAATGGCAGGTTTAGGTACCCAGGTCTCAGTTTGAGGGAAAAATAAAAAGATGTACTGCTGAACCAAAACAAGGTCAAGTCCCATAAAAAAAGAAAAATAAAGATAAAAAATTGATAAAAGATATTGGAAAAAAAGATTACAAGCTGCACGGAGAAAAAACCAATATAAATTTTATAATTTTTATCTTTATTAATTGTCCTCAATACAGGGATGATTCTATCTATGTCAACTCTTGGGGGAGGGAGGATGGATCGTGATAGGAATTAACAACCTGTCAAAATTAATATGAGATTGGACGCTAGTGAGGGCTAGACCTACATGAAACCACGTTCTTTGAGTGGATGTAGAGCTTTGCAAGAAAGCGACCAGGGGAAGGAAAATTGAGATGTCAGATGAAGCCAATTGCAAAACCCCAGAGTGGGGAAGAAAGCAACAGTTTAAGAAGAGGCAATTGGTGAATAACCCCGAGTAATCCTGATACAGTACTTGAGCTGGAGGATTAGCCTTGAGCATCTGACAATGGGCTCATCAAGAGCACAGGACATGTGGGCTGGCAACAAAGAAGGGATGCTTGACGGGGGTTGCCAAATCATGCCCCCTATCAATGCTATCAGCAGAAGATACTGATGGAAAGTGCTGGTGAAGAGATAGTCATGCAAGGAGTGGATTGCATCCTGCAAGCAATGACTAGAGGCTTCTTGGAAGCTAAAGCTGAATGAACAGTGGAACCTGGGCGAGGCTGGAAGCTTTGTGGACCGACTTTGAAGAACTTGGCCAGAAAAGCAAAGAGCATAATGGCGATATCCTGATCCAGGATGTTATCAAGATCAGAGGGATTCAGCGCTAGGGTCAAAGCCTCAGTGACTTGGGCCTGGAGTTCATAGTAGGGGAGCTTGAAGTGGATATTGTTACCAATGGTGAGCTCAGAAACTAGAACAGCGGGTTTTAAATATTGCCTGAGTTGGAAGAGGAACTCAGGAAGCAGGTCTGACCTATCAAGAAACGAATGATCAAGAGTAAATGTCATAATCTCTGGAGCATCTTCAACAATGGTCAGTGCATCAGCGAAAGGAGCTGAATCCAGAAGAGTTTTGAAGTCCAACTCTGGAATCAAAAGCAGAGGAAGAATCAGCTGAGAGTTGTTTAAAATGATCATAATCCTGGTTTCAGAGGGATTAGTTACCATTTCTGGTAATTCAATGGAAGGACTAGCTGCTGGCGCCAGACTAGGCATATGAGTCATGGGCGGACCATAGAAGAGGTAACACCAAGCATCCCAACTCATCTGCTGGAAGAATGGAGGTCTTAATCAGACAAACAAATCAGAAGCTGCTGGTATCAGACTCAGAATTTGATATATGACTGGATGAGAGGGGGATATCAGAGTTATATGAAAGTTGACATTATGCACTCTACAATCCATTAAGCTCCAATTTCGGAGAAATTAATTTCAAAATTAATGAGACAAGCTCTTCAAGGGAAGAACTGGGAATGACTTGAGCCAAGAAGTTATGAAAGAAATAACGAGGGAAAATAGAAAAAAGTATTCTTAATCAAGCCGCGAAATGAACATTAATGGCAAGATTCTCCTGTCTAGGTTGAGGAGAAATTCAGGAAATCAAGGACGCCGGACCAAGAATCCTGAATATGAAAGCAGGTCATATGTTCTGACGGGGGAAACCCAGATCCTGGGACTAATATCATCATGAGTAAATTGATCAGCCTGGAACAACAGTAGGTTGTGGGGACCGCGCTCTGAGAAGGTGGTAGTGAGGAGGAAGAGGAAGAACGCCATATGCCAAAGGTCGTCCTGAGCAGTGTTGAGTATTGATGAGTGTACTTCGCTTGAACCAAGGAATTATTTGACCAAGTGTATGAAGTAGTTTTCTTATGCACCAGTTTTTTTCTCTCTAGAAATCAAGTCAAGAGTGGGGATGTGTTAGGATTTTTGCCCATATTCCCAGCCTGCTAGATCACCTGGAATTGCTAGGGGAAAATTCCCTAAGGCGAAGTGAATTGGAAATCAGTTGGCCCAAATTTTAGAGTAACTGCGTTTGGGGGATTTTTGGGATATTCGCCTGGTCGTATCCATTGGGGATCAATCTGGACAAATACTTAAGATCTCATGGGGCAGAGTTTCTGGTCAAAGGGTCATCTGATAGTGATTAACTATCAAATGTACCAATCGGGATAAGTTGGGCTTCATCACCGACTAAATTGTTAATGAATACCAAGTTGCAAAGTGAGTGATGCCACCTGCAACTAGAGAATCTTTTGGTTTGTGCGTGACCTGCCTTAACGGGTAACAAGTCTTATTACCTAAGCAGGTCGCTAGCCAAATATGGTTGGTTTGCTTAGATTGAGAGGAAAACATAAGGGACACATTTTTTGACTCTTTCCATTTTAGGTCTTGAGGATGTCCAATGATTAAATCCTAGCCAGGATGGGTAAGACTATCGCTGCTGAGACAAGGATGGGTGATTCAATGGCAATGGCTGCTGTTTTATCAAAGAGGTGTCAACCAACAGTTAGATAGCAAATTCCCCACTATAAATTTCCTAGGGTTCTCTATGTCAAAAAACAGATTTTAAAAAGATAATGAGCAGATCGACTTTCCATTTAGTTTTACCCAATCTGGGGTTGATACAGGTGATAAGGATTTAATTAGTCAGGTGGACCAAGATCTTTGTATGGCAGGAAGTCAGAAGAAAACAGATAATACAACAAATAAATAGATTATATTACAGAGATATAGTTATAAGTTGTTTGTTTGGGATATTTAATGAGTAAACTATCATCTGCTTCCATTGTGCTGTTCTGTCTCAAGGATAAAGCTGTGTGCAATAATTGAAAGACTCTTAGAAAAAAGAGTAAAGATCTGAGTGGGGATCAAGAGAAGAAGGAGTCACAATTGGGGCTAGCTGCCAACTGTGTGTTGGACCAACGAGACTGTCACCAGGGTATCTCAGTGAAGATTGGGTCAGGCAGAGCAAGGCATGAATCCCTACGAGTGCAACATTCCAAGTATTTAATCAGGATACTGGCCGAGCGTTGGGCTAAAATATAATAATTCATACCTTAACTATGGATAATAGTCTCCATACTATTTTTGATTAGTAATTCATTCTACTATACAATGTGATAAAGTGCACAAGGAAACCAAACCTGTGCAGTAAAAAGATTACTAATGTTGCTTGACAATACCAATCACCATAAAATTTTTTAAAAACTATTATTATGGAGGCTCACTCTACCCTAGTTCATGGAGGAGTGAAGAAATCCATGAGTGGATTATGGAGCGGTACTATTGGGAAAGAATCATTGAACCTATTGTCAAAGTCTTGGATGCCTGCCTCGCATGTAAGAAGCAACCCAGTTTTAAGACTAAATACTAATATCAAACCACTACCCCTCAACAACCATTCCACACCATCAATCTAGATGTAGTAGGTCCCCTTCCACAGACTACCAATGGCAATAAATTAATCCTAATAAGTATTGATCACTTTACTAAGTGGGTTGAAGCCGTGGCCCTCCCTGCCCAAATGGCCAAGGCTACCGCAAAAATTTTACATCTAAATAAATGCACTCGCTTTGGGTGTCCCCAAGTACTACTCTGCGATAATGATAAGAACTTCACCTCCAGAGTAGTCAAGATCCTGGCTACGTCTATGGGGACCCAACAACTCTTCTCAGCCTCATATAATTCCTTTACCGATGGAACTGTGGAGAGAGTCATTAAAACTTTAGTTTCCATCCTGCGTAAAAATGTCTTCCTCAGATCTACTTCACAAGGATCGATTCCTACCCAGTTTTCTAATGGCATACCGAATTAGTTATCACTAGATTCTGAAAATAACCCATTCTATGTTCTGTATGGGCGGGAGCCAGGGATACCCGCCCTTTTGGCTAAAGAGGTTTATTCCTCTCAAGTTGAGGAATTGAAAAATCCATGAGAAGATTGGCTCAACATATCATTCATCTTTAATCAGAGGCTATGACAAACTTAGCTAAAACGGTTACAAAAGAGGGACAAACGGCCAATGAGTTTTGGGCTCCCCTACCTCCTTCAAAGTGTCTTGCTTGGTCCTATATTACCATAACCGCGTCACACCAAGAATTAGCAAGCTTGGATCTATTTGGGAGGGTCCCTTCACCGTCACCTACAAGAGAGGTGATGAGTATTTTATAAATTCGTTGGCTACCAGTATCACCATAAATTGGGTACATGGACGCTTCCTACGGCCTTATTCTCCCCCCAACATTCTTTAGGGGGGTGATATCAGACATTTTTCCCTCATGGCTCTAAGAAAAGAATCTTTTGGGTCAAAATGGGCTGTCATGGGGAAATACCAGACATTTACTAGTTTCCAATAGTAATGAGGATGATTTAAATAATATGAACATTTTTATTATCCAAAAAACCCTGGCCAATTCTTGGTGGAATCCCATGAATTGGGGCAACCCTTCTCCAAATATCAAACAGGCTATTATCTTGTGGTCAAGTAATTGTATTCCTCTGACTTAATGGGCCATTCTGGGGCATCCATCAAAGAGTTCTCCCCCATCCACATCATAATCCATTTCAACACCTAAGCGGGAACCCCCTTTTAAGGCGTGGAGGAGGTTCCCCAAGATGCAATAGTTTTAGCTAATGGGGATTGGCTAAAATATTGAAGCGTTACCCCTTGGGTATGTAATGCCTACCACAATTTCCTCATATGTCGTTCAGCTTAATTGAAGCAAGTTTTCTGAGCTTCAATAGGCTGAATTCACATATTTCCTTATTTGGACTGCAACAAGCCTTTACAAACTTCCCAATGAATTCCCTATGACCCTCATTACCATTTAAAATACTGAATGGTCAGACATCAAGAGGGTTCGTTTTTTCCTTACCCCCATGACACTTAATAAAACTTTAAAAGCCCTATAACCTTCTAGTTTTAAGTATCTCTTTAGTTATTTAATAGCTTGGTTTAATACACCTTAATTAATGATATTCAGTTCATAAAGCACCCAAGCGATTTTCTTCTATCCTAAATCCAACATTTATGGTTGTCATTAACAGATGACGCACCCCTTGGAAGCTGGCCTCAGGCTGTTCAGGTTCTTTAGTGCTTCCAAATTTTGTTTATTTTGGCTAAATACTTCCACAATTAGGGCGTGGTGACAAAAATGGTCAAACAAGAATTTTATAGAGTGGGTTGGAGATACCTAACCAAGTATTACCCCCATCTGAGATAAGTAATTGCTTGTTGTAGTACTTGACTTTATCTTTAAGCCCATAAATTTCATATTTTTGAATCATCTGGTCCTGATTCTACTGAAGTTAGAATAAAGCAAGCACTAGGAGGATTGTTTGTAACCAAAAAGTTGAGATTTATAAAGTAACATTTCCAAAATCTCTCTTAGCTGTTCTGCAGTAAAGGTATAACTCTCAAAGGTCTTGAATTAAGGAGAGTATAGAAAGCAACTTCCTCCAACGCCGTTGATCAGGGGCAGGAGATTCGATGTAAAATATGTTGGATTGGTGGTCCCAGACATTCTCTCCTTCTTGACCTGAGTGTATTGTAAGAGTAAAAATTGATTCTTATTTCTCCTACTACAGTGACCCTTTAGTGAGAACCACAAGTATAATGGGAGCTTCCTTTTCTCAATACTGCACACGTTCAAGTTTGCCAGTCCATCAGCTTCTTCTTCCATATGGAATGAATACACAGAGAGATCTCAATTATTTAGGATATGTGGTCTTTGTTAAAGACTTAAACAAATCAACAACAAGGTTTAAAAAAAGATTAGATCCTTTATCTAGAATAAGCAAATAGTTTTAGACGATTCACTACATTTGGGAAGCAACGGTGCTCTTGTGAAAAAATCATTGACTTCATACAATGGAATTCTGCAAAGGGATTGATAGGTCAAGAAAGGTCTAAAATGGGTCTCACAGGGTCAACATTAATAAAATCTATTTTAGGGAAAAATCTAATAACAGACTTACATTTGAGTTACATTACTGAGTTTAAAATGGGGTTCAAGTCAATCAATTATCCAACACATGTCAATTTTAGGCATAACAGTTGTAGGAAACCAGCTGATTTTGCTCGCTGGTGCTTCACGCTGGCTGGTTCCCACAAAAGTTTTCAAATAAATTTAAAGTTATTTTAAAACTCTGATAAAACTGGAAATTTATAAATTTATAAGGAGCGCAATAAATGGGAAAAATGACCACCCTTGACTTCTAACCATTTAGTATTTAAGGTATTTTGAGTGTCAAGGGGATTTTGAGGATATGTTCAGAATAGCTTAGCTTAATCTGAATTAGGAAATATGAGGGAATAGCATATTAAAACTCAGGTACCTGCTTCATGGTAACGGAATGAAAGAAGAGGAATTCTAATTGGCCAAAACATATTCGTGAGGTAACTTTTTTAGAACTTGGGCCAATCCCCATCTGAGGAATTTCTTGCACCTTGGGGGACCCCCACCAAGCCTATAAAAGGGGGTCCCGCATAGGTGCATTGAAGGACTTTGTTGGGTTGGGGGAGTGCCTTACAATGATTGCCTCAAGGTCCGTTGTGTGGTCATAGTAATCTAATTGGACAATTTTACATTAAATACCCATACAGATTTCGAACTGGTGTTACCCTGATTAACAGGATTCCACCAAGAATTGGCCAGGGTCTTTTGGCTGATATCCCTAATTTCTTCATGTTTAGTATTATTAAAATGCCACATAGTACATCAGAAAATAACAAATGGCCGCATTACCCCTTTTCAGATGAATTCAACCTTTACCATACTTATTCTTCAGCTGTGAGGGAAAATGTCTGACAGGCATCTTTAGTTGCAGGTTTTTGGTTTCTACCATAAAAATATTTCCTGCTTAGTATTTGGGGCTTCTCTGCGCTTCATATCATCAAAATTTTTGAAATCACTTGAGAACCTTGTAAGCTTTTTTAAACCTGTTAATGAATCTTATAGATATGTGAAGCAAAGTCCTCTGCTACAGGGTTACAACAAGGATCCTAGGACCAATTGAGAAGGCGAAATTATACCCTAGGTTTGTGAACACAGGGGACAATCCTAATGAATAATGTATGAAGTTGTTATAGGAAAACTGTACAAGTGGAAGATTAGACGCCCATGTGTCATGGTTTGTTTTAGCATGGCATTGAAGATATTGCTCAATATACTAATTGTTTCTCTTAGTTTTTCCATCTAATTGAGTAATACACTGACAACCTATAAGGTAATATCTTTAAGATATTACAAAATGACTCCCAGAATCTAGAGATGATTTTTGGCCCATGATAAAAATGCCTTCTTGTGGAACCACAAACTTGGAAAAGACATGAGTGACAAACATTTGCGCCATATCTTCTGCTGTAGTAGAAATCAAGCATGGTATTAAAATGGCATATTTGTGAAAATGGTCCATAACTACTATGACCGTATTGAACCCATAAGACACTGGCAAATCCATGATAAATCCACTGGGATTGATATACATGGACCTATCTCTTGCTGCAGGAGGTGGAGATAGGTCGCTTATTACTGCTTGATTTGATTTAAAACGTGCACATGTAAGGCAACGTAAACTTCTTACATGGTAACTTTATTAGGCCTCTTTTCAGTCATATATTCGATTGATCAAATTTACACACTTTTCAACGCTTGGTTGACCCATGGTGGGGGACCATGATGTTCCCTTATGGCGCAGAGAGAAGGATAGAAGGAACTCAGACTTGATCACAAATTATTACCCTAACTTTTTGGAATGGCTTCCAGATGGGGCCTTGCCAGCATCAATCTTAGCTAGAAATTCGCAACCCTCAAGTTCTGAGGATTGTGAGACTAAAACCACACCAAGAAGGGTGCTTTTCTTTCTCAAAACAATCACTTTAGTTACTACAATTCGATTCAAACAGCAAATTTGGATAATCACACACAGGAAAGATGAGCGACTTTAATAACAAAAATAATACAACATGGGCGAGCGTCGCGGCAAGCGGTGCGCTTAACGGTGCAACTAAGGGCAAGAAACGCCCTGGAGGGGGACCAGGAACCCAATCTGCAAAGAATCGCAAACTCAGACACCATCTGGGTTTATGGTATTTACTGTAAAGCATGCGCAATACATATACAATTAATTCAACCAACCTTTGTCAAAGATGGAACACGGGATCAGACTCTTCCTTGGGGATGAGTCACCAACCCTGTGGGAGAAAACATGTGAGGCACAGCCCTCAATTTTTCCCTCACGCGGTGTACGTAGCCACCAACAACATGGGCCACAGCTGGATCAATATTGGTTTTGAAACAGCCGATGAAGCTGATACTGCAGCAAAAATCTGCGTGGAAATTGCCCTCCCTGAGGGCAAAAAAATTGTGCACACCGCGCGCACCAGAGGGAACAAAGCAAAAACTTTGTTCATCTCCTTTGACTCGCTCCCCACCACCTTCCTCATAAAGTAATTGAGGAGGAGCTCCACAAAGGTCTTGTGGCCTACAGAGAAATCCAACAACTTGAATTACAGTGATTTCGCTTAATGCCCAACCTGTGCACATGCAAAGCTATCACTGTAATCAACCTGTTCCCTGAAGTGGAAGAGGATTTATCCAGAATTCCCCGCGCAGCAGAATTTCACTTTGCAGATGGGGGCCAGTCAGCTGCATTCTGAGTTACACCAGAACGCGCACCACCTATTTGCAAACACTGTGGCTCACTGGGCCACAAGGAACATGCATGCCCTGTAAAAGAGGGCTTAATGGAAAATTATTTTTGTGAAGAAGCTATGGACGAAGATAATGGAGTTTCGCCATAATGACTGATGGCCACCACCCATTCCGCTGGGGTGAAGATGGACTATACTCCATCGTGGACCCAGTTACAAGTAAACAGCATAAAGCAGCACAAAAAGCCCGCAATAGAGCAGCGGCTGAAGCGGCGGCACACGTGGAATCTGCCATTAACTATGGACAAATTCAGGAGTATAATTCAGATATTCACAGAACCAACCAATCAGAACAATATGCCCAGGTCAAAAATTTTCACAGTAACCAGACTGAGCCACAAAGCGTCAACAGTCATGCACATACTGAGGAACAATTCAACCGCAATTTGGGTAAAAATGCAGTGTACAATGCAACAAAGTTGCACCTCAAAAAAATAAAATCCAATCAACAACCTGCATCAAATCAACATGAGACCTGTGCAGGAAAAGTTGATGCAAATGCAAAAAACCGCAATTCCCTTAAATTATTGGGTCAGATCAAGGGAACCAACAATGGCAGTGAAAGAGTTGTAGTACAGATGTGGAGCATGGCCAAAATGAGCCGCGGTGGGATAGGACCAGAGGGTCCTCCCAACCGCTCCTGAGGCGCCACGGGCACCTCAGTGTCAATAGGGATATTAAATATCGCGGGAGCCAGGGCTCATACATCCCAAGCCAAAAAGCTGACATTCCTGCGAAAACCTCTTGTAGATATCTTGGCCATCTAAGAAACCCACTGCCTACAAGGGGAAGAAGAATCCTGGTCAACCAGGGTCGCACCATCACAATCAGTATGGATATCTCACTGTGGGGTGATAGTCCAAAACAACAAAAAATTTAAAATTACAAATTCATCATCACACTTGCACGGTCAAGTCCTGGTAGCAAAAATCACATGCCAAGATGAAATAATTTTGTTAGCATGTATATATGCACCGTGCACTGCAACTGAGAGAAAACATTTTCTCAAAACTGTTCCAACTATCACCCTCCCACCAGATATCATCATGTTAGGCGATTTCAGCTGCTGGGATAACCCCAATATAGATCGATGGCCTAATCCCAGGGGATACCCACCAGGGCATATCAAATTCCGCACAATGAAGGCATCCCTTGGCCTACAGGATGCCCTCCCCCGGTTCACCACTCCTTCCCCACATGACATGGCCAACATACGTGAGGGATCGCTTATATCAATGAGCGCATCAATTACATCCTCATCCTGCAATCCCAACGATCAAGATTTTCCAAATTTACAACAAAATAGTTCAATTTTTCTGATCACCGATTAGTTATGGTGCAGTTAGCACCAACCCAATCCCACACACAGGTGTCGCCTTGGAGAAAGCTTCACCCAGAAAATATAAGATTGCCTGAGATATCTGACTGGGTTGATAACAAGGCTACAAATCCAGAATTCACAGCCGCATTCACTTCAGATCCCATTGGAACATGGGAAAATTTCAAAAAATATTTTAATCAACAAAACCTGACATATTGCATCATGCAAGTACACCGCGGACACAGCCACAATCAAGCGTACCTTGGCAGAACTAGACCACCTGGAAATAAATTCTCCATGATCTGGCTATAGCCCTAATTGGGAGGCAAATGGGCAGAAATTTCAGCATAACTTAACAATCTTATCTTTGAATACCAACACAGAATCAAAGTATTGAACAAAGGTAAGTTCATAAAGGAAGGTGAAACCTGTTAGACATACTTTTTCCGCTAATTCCACTCCTGCAGAAACCAGCCCACGTGCACACAGGTCCGCAAGACCAACGGCACTGTGGCAACTGACCCTGAGGAGGTCAAGGCGGAAGTACACCGCTATTACACCAGATTATATCGCAATATGCCAACAGATCCACAAAAAATTAAAGAATTTATTCAAACTGCCAAGATACAAAGTACACCACCAAATTACAATATACTATCCCTTATTACACGGGAGGAGCTTTGAGAAACAATTCGCAGTGCACCACGTAGGAAATGCCCAGGGCCTGATGGGATACCCTACAAATTTTACAAAAAATATTTTCAACAAATCGCCCCCCTCCTATTGGCGTCAATGAACCAGAGTTTGTTGGAAACACGCCTATCACCAGGAGGCCATGAATTCTACGTTATAACCTTGTATAAAAAGGGTGACAAGTTGGACCTGGGTAACTGGCGCCCAATTGCACTCTCCAACACAGACACAAAAATTCTAGCAAAATTTCTAGCAGCTATATTAGGCGCAATTGCATCTGACGTCCTATCACCCAACCAGTTTGGGTTTATACCAGAACGATCAATCTGGAACAACATTTACCCTGTTGCAAACATTTTCCAATCCAAAGCAACTGGTGCCCTGGTCTTCTTGGATCAGGAAAAGGCGTATGACCGTGTTAGCTGGCCATACCTAAAAGAATGTCTACATGCCTTCAAACTCCCACCAAGATTCATAAAATGGGCGATGCTCCTAACAGAATCTGCAAGCATGGCTGTATGCGGCCCTGGATTCCTAACAAACAAGATTAAACCACACAGAGGCTCAAACAAGGGGATCCCCTCAGCCCACTGCTATACAATTTCAGCTTTGACCCGCTCCTCCGAGTAACTGACTCACGTCTCATGGGGATAACCGCACAAGGACAACCAACAGTCAAGATACTGGCCTTTGCAGATGACTGCGTAGCAGGTATAGCAAACAATGAAGATTCCTGACAACCGGAACACACTCTAGAGGAATACTCCAAGGTGAGCAATGCATCGCTCAACAAAAGGAAGACAGAAATCATCCTCTTAGCCAAATACACAAACAATTGGGCCACAACATCAGAACCTTACACCAACGCTCGAAGAAAAACCCAATTATTTTACCCTTTGCAACACCTCCCACCACCACTCCTGTCCAACACCTTGGAATCTGGCTAGAATCAGGGGGATATGCTAATGAGACAATGGAAAGTAACCTGTTACAACGGGTATCCAAACGCGTCGCCTCCCTCAAGGGAAGAACCCCAGGACTAACAGGACGAGTTACAGTTGCTATCTCGCTCATCCTCCCAATACTGTGGTACCAGGCCCATGCGATAGCCTTCTCACCTACCTTTATAACCTCAATTCGCGCGCTTATCCAGGGCTGGCTGTGGCCTGGCTCTCACCCTCCTATACAGATGGAAACACTATTAGGCCCACGCTCAAGCGAAGGCATGGGACTAATAGGTTTTGAGAGCCATGCCAATCACATCCTAGGTACCTGGATAAAGGAAATCCTTGCTCCAGACCTCCCACAACAACATTGGTCCAGAGCAGCAAGGACTAACTTTGCACAGGCGCTCGAATTAACCAACCCACATAGTCCACCCAGAATACTTTCATACCTTGCCAAGCACCCTACTGCAACGAGTCCACATGGAACCTCCCCTCATTTCAAACATATCCTCCGAACTATCTGCCATATGGGATGGACCATAGAGAACATGGGTACTATACAGGGAAGGGGACGACCAGCCCCCAATTCAAATTAAGAATCCCAGAAAACCACCCCCAGAGGGATATGCTCGCAACAACCCCAAGTATAGCTAGGATAGAATACCTAGATATGCTGGACATTCCCTATGATTTAACCACACAGAAAGCAATGTGGAAAATGACACACCACCCACTCCTACAACCAAGGATAAGAGCAAACGCCTGGCGCTGTTTGAGAAGGACCTATAGGACGGCGGACCGCTCCAACTCCCTCCACAAAACATGTGCAGTATGTGGAGGGGAGGGGATCCCTACATCACCGCCTAGAAACATGCCCCTCAACCAAAGCTATATGGCAGGAAGTCGCACGCCTGCTCAAGATTCAAAACGAACAGGAATTCTCGATATCAAAGAGTATCTTCGCGCTCCAGATCGAGTCACTAATCCCATCTACCCTCCGCTCCCTAATAATACCCATTGCAATGTGGACAATGCACACAATTGCATTAGATGCGTTCAAGGGCATGGTCCCAATTATTCATGGGATTATTAACAGATTCCATGTCCACTTACTAGAGCACTTCCAAGCCTGGCTCTATGAATATATGAGACCAAGACAAAAAGCGCTCATAGAATCATGGTTCCCACTCTGGTTCCTCCACACAGACCCTTTCCTTCACACCTGCTCCATAGCAGGGGAAACCCCCTCGGAGTAGTGCACCAACCCCCCCATACCTGGCAGTCCCGCTGGCAAAAGGGGTAACTTGAGTACCCTGGGGTGCCCAATTTTTATATTTCTTAGTTATTCTCTTAGTTTCACATATATTCGGTAATGTCTGTCCCCTGGTCAGCTTACCTCGGTTAAATAAAAAAACCACACCAAGAAGAAAACCATTGACTACATTTGTGTTAGTGGTATTTTCGCATGAGCCATCTTGACCAGTAAGCTTATTAGATGTGACCAGAATGGTGGAAAATTTGGTAACATAGGTTTTTACCATGGGATGTGGTGTGGAAAAAGCTAATAAAGCGATTTTGGGAGGTGGCAAAATAGCTATATTAGTTGTTTGGAATAAAGTGATCACTCAAAGTCACTATTAATGACAGTTCCTATAAAGGTATTTTGGCTAATGATCTCTGGTAGGATGTGGGTGGCCCTTTCAATAAAATCAAAAATAAATTATAGTGTAGAAGATCCAGGTGAGTTTAGGTTTGTCTGTGTACCAATTTCTATGGCTTATAATAGTATATGATATATTTTAGGGCATTAATCATTATTACAATATTCTTGTCACCATAGGATGTAACGCTAGTGCATCCAGGGAAAAACGCCAGACAACTCTTTATCATAGATGTCACGTGAGAGGTAGTAATACAAACTTCTTTCAACTACGCCATTGGGTGTTCTCATCTGCCATGCATTTGTAACAAGACAGCGCCCATATGTACACTATAGGCATAAAATGTCAAAATAAAAAAATTATTAACAGTGTGGCTCAAAACGAGCGCATTAGTAAATATATACTTAATGACCTAAGAGCTGGTTACCATAAAGGCGTCCAGATGAATGTAGCGTATTTCCCGTTAGTATGTGAAGGGATGAGGAAAGTTAGAAATAACCATCAAAAACTTTTAAGAAAGGCGACCAATCCCACAAACTGTGTATCTGTTTCTAAGTGTGTTGAAATCAGCGCAGGGGCGTCATGTTTCAGGTGCACAGGTTACAACAAATATGTTACAAGGCGCTGTTTGAGGACATAAGCCTTGACAAAATCTCACAAAAGAAAACTTTATCTATGGAAATAGGTTTTTAATAACAACATTAGAAAAGCACACTGTAGTATCTAATGCTGCCAGTGGCTAAACACTTGCTATAATAATCTTTGTTGTAGGCTGGTTCCAGACTAATAGAAAAAGATTACTCCTAAATGACAATCCCACATAGATATTCTCTTCCCTTTCCAGGGTTATTATTGGAGAAATTTCTGTCTAATAATCAGCACTTAAGAATGGTATAATAGAAGCGTGATATCTAGATTATGTCAGGGAAGCAAATGCCTAGGTCTTAAGATATTTCCTTAATAGTAGTGATATGCCAATAGCAATCAAGAAACCAGCAGAAGGCTGTAGCAGCAATAGGACCCTATTACCAATTATTTTATGCTGGCACGGTGGCATAATAGGATATTAATATTAATAAAATATAATAAGTGATATAAAAACTGATGCCACAGGCCCCAATTATTAGTAAATTTTGGTAGCAAAAGGTGGGCTTCTCTTTCCCGTATTAATCACTTTAGTTACTATGATTTGATTTGAACAGCAATTTTTTTAATCACACAGGAGAGATGGGCGACTTTAATAATAAATCTAATACAACCTGGGCGAGCGTCGCACCAAGCGGTGTGCTAAATGGTGCACCCAAGGGCAAGAAACGCCCTGGAGGGGGACAGGAACCCAATCTGCCAAGAAATTACAAACTCAGACACCATCTGGGTTTATGGTATTTACTATAAAACAAGATCAGTACATGTACATTCAATACAAACAACCCCTTTCAAAGGTGGAACACAGGCTCCAACTCTTCCTTTGGATGAGTCCCCGACCCTGTGGGAGAAAACATGTGAGGCACAGCCCTCCCTTTTCCCTCACGCGGTATATGTTGCCACCAACAACATGGGCTGCGGCTGGATTGATGTTGGTTTTGAAACAGCTGATGAAGCCAATGCCGCAGCAAAAGTCTGCATCAAAGTTTCCCTCCCCTGAGGGCAAAAAAATAGTGCGCACCACGCGCACCAGATGGAACAAAGCAAAAACTTTATTCATTTCATTTGACTCTCTCCCTACCAACCTTCCTCATAAGGTAATTGAGAAGGAGCTCCGCAAAGGCCTCATAGGCCTGCAGAGAAATTATGCAACTCAAATTATAAAGATTTCGCCTGATGCCCATCCTGTCCACAAGCAAGGCTATTGCCATGATCAACCCGTTCCCCTGAAGTGTAAGATGACTTATCAAGAGTCCCCCGCACAACAGAGTTTCACTTTGCAGATGGGGGACAGTCATCCGCATTCTGAGGTACACCAGAACGTTCACCGCCTATATGCAACCACTATGGTTCATTAGGACATAAGGAACATGTATGCCCCGTAAAGGAGGGCTTAACGGAAGCAGACTACTGTGAGGAAGCCATGGACAAAAGTAATGAAAACTTCGCCAAAATGACCGACAGTCACCACCCATTCCACTGGGGTGAAGATGGACTTTACTCCATCATGGACCCAGTTACAAACAAACAACGCAAAGTGGCACAAAAAGCCCGCAAGCAGGCAGCAGCCAAAGTGGCAGTGCATGCAAATCATCCATTGACCCTGGACAATTTGGGAGGACATTTTGGATATATACTGATCCAACCAATCAGAAAAATATTCCCAGGTTGAAAATTTTCACAGCAACTCGACTGAGTCACCAAGCGACATCAATCATGCACACATTGAGGAACAATTCAGCCACAATATGGACCAAAATGTGGTGCACAATTCTCCAAATTTGAACCCCAAAATTACAAAACCCAATCAGCACCCCGCATTGAACCATCATGAGACACATGCGGGAAAAGATAATACAAATCCAAAAAACTGCAATTCCCATGAAAAATTGGGTCAGATCAAGGGAACTGACAATATCACTGAAAGTTTTGGAGCACAGATGCGGAGCGTGGTCAAAATGAGCTGTGGTGGGATAGGGCCAGAGGGTCCTCCCAACCGCTCCTGAGGCGCCACAGGCACCTCAGTGTTAATAGGGATGCTAAACATCGCGGGAGCTAGGGCTCAAACATCCCAAGCCAAAAAGCTGAATTTTCTGTGAAAACCCCTTGTAGACATCTTGGCCATCTAAGAAATCCACTGTTTACAAGGGGAAGAAGGATCCTGGTCAGCCAGGGTCTCACCATCACAATCAGTATGGACGTCCCATTGTGAGGTGATCATCCAAAATAACAAAAAATTTAAAATTACAAATTCATCTTCATACTCTTCATGGTCGCATCTTGGTAGCAACAATCACATGCCAAGAGGAAACAATCTTGATAGCATGCATCTATGCACCGTGCACCACAAATGAGAGAAAACAAATTCTCAAAACTGTTCCAACTCTCACCCTCCCACCAGATACTATCCTGTTGGGTGACTTTAACTGCTGGGATAACCCCAACATGGACTGATGGCCTAACCACAGGGGATACCCACCGGGGCACATTAAATTCCGCACAATGAAGGCATCCCTTGGCCTACAGGATGCCCTCCCCCGGTTCACCACTCCTTCCCCATATGACATGGCCCAACATACGTGAGGGATCGCTTATATCAATGAGCCGCATCAATCACATCCTCATCCTGCAATCCCAACGATCAAGATTTTCCAAATTTACAACAAAAAAGTCAATTTCTCTGATCACTGACTTGTTACAGTACAGATATCGCCAACCTAAACCCATGCACAGGTGTCGCC
This sequence comes from Massospora cicadina, assembly GCA_022478985.1. Classification (NCBI taxonomy): domain Eukaryota; kingdom Fungi; phylum Entomophthoromycota; class Entomophthoromycetes; order Entomophthorales; family Entomophthoraceae; genus Massospora; species Massospora cicadina. The sequence continues at coordinate 51,118 of JAKSZP010008454.1, forward strand.
TTGGAGAAAGCTTCACCCAGAAAACATAAAATTACCCAAAATATCCAACTGGGTCAAGCACGAGGCTACAAACCCAGAATTTACAGCCCCATTCACCTCAGATCCCATCGCAACATGAGAAAATTTTAAAAAGGAACTAGTCAACAAGACCTGACATCTCACATCACATAAGTACACCGCTGACACAGTAACAACCAGGCATACCTTGGCGGAACTGGACCAACTTGAGCTAAATACCCTGGGATCTGGGTATAGCCCCAACTGAGGACACAAATGGGTGGAAATATCTGCCTGACTAAACACCCTCATCATCAAACACCAACACAGAATCAAAGTATCAAACAAAGGTAAGTTCATAAAGGAAGGTGAAACATGTTCAACATATTTCTTTCACCAATTCCACTCCTGCGGCAACCAGCCCACATGCACACAGGTCCGCAAGACTGATGGCACCGTGGCAACTGGCGCTGAGGAGGTCAAGGCGGAAGTACACCGCTATTACACCAAATTATATGCAATATGCTGAAAGACCCACGAAAAATCAAAAAAGTTATACAAAACGCTAAGATACAAAGCACACCACCAAATCACAATATTCTAAACCTAATTACATGGGAGAAGCTTTGGGATACAATCCGCGGTGCTCCACGTAGGAAATGCCCAGGGCCTGATGGGATACCCTACAAATTTTACAAAAAATATTTTTAACAAATTGCCCCCCTTCTATTGGCGTCTATGAACCAATTCTTACTGTAAACACGCCTTCTACCTGGTGGCCATGAATTATAAATTTTAAATTTATTGCGGGGAAGGCTGACCATGGGACGGACACTTCCGAATATGACTCAGAAAAGACAAAACTTAGTACCAGGGGAGGCACCCCAGAGAAGCGATGCTATCTCTTGTTGCCAGCGGGAACGCCACTTATGGGGAGGGGGAGGAAACGTGTGAAGGGGCCATAGCCACAATTGAGCACGTGTGGAGGAAGGTGTCTGATTTGATGAACAAGACTGGGAACCAGGAAGAGACCAGCTGTCAGCGACGTGGTGGGAGGTATCCATACATCCACGCTTGAAAGTGGTCCACCAAATGAGACCGGAATCTGTGGACAGCTTTTGGGAGGGTGGGGGTGGAGCCTGCGATGGCATCTAAGACAATCGTGTGGATGGTCCACATGGCGATTGCAACCACCAAAGCACAGAGGGAGTGTGGAAGAGAGGAGGCCATTGATAGAGCAAACATATCTCTTGACAGACTGAAGGGATGCGTTTGATCCTGGCCCAGAAGACATTGAACTTCGCGCCATATCACTTTAGAGGTAGGGCACTTCTCCAGGCGGTGAAACAGCGTTCCATACTGGTCACACACGACACAGGATGAGTGTAAAGCGTTAGAGCGCTCAGTTGTATGATACACCCGCCTCAAGCAGCGCCACACATGGGAGTGGACTTGAGGCTGCAACAGAGGATGGTGTGCATATTTCCAGATAGTTTTTGGGTCTCAATGGAGTAAGGGATGTCCATCATGTCCAGGTAGTCCACCCTGGATAGGACATGGGGCTGAATGGGGATCACGCCATCATGGATGGGTAGCCCCTGTACCTCTTGTGTGAACTGAGGAGAGGGGCGGCCTCTTCGGGTTGTATGTCCACTAATACGAATTCTCCACTCTGCGCTTCGCATGAAGAGTAGGATTCATTTGTAGTGGGTTTTAGTCTTGTGAGGACCTGTGGCCGATGTGTGTGATGCGAGGTATTTCATCAGGGAGTGGAGGTTTGATGGATTGCTGAGGCCCAAGGCTTGGGAGAAGTTGGAGCGGGCCGCGCAGGACCAGTGTTGAGATGGGAGTGTAGGAGCGGTGACAGCCGCGATCCAGGTGCCCAGGATCTTGGCAGCATGGGCTTTGAAGTCAAGTAGGCCCATGCCACCATGATGATGAGGGCCAAACATGACCTCTAGCCATACTGGTGGAGGGCGGCCTGACCAAAGTCATCCATGCAGCAAGGCATACAAGGATTTGAAGAAGCTTGGGGAGAAGGGGATGGCGTGGGCTCCGAACCAGACTTTGAAGAGGAGCATAGAGTTGGCTAAAACAACCCTGCCAGTAAGGGAAGTAGGGTGGGCTCTGAGAGAGGCGATTCGCTTTGTCACGTTGTCCAGAATATGGCACTCCATTACTGCTGACGTGTATCCGCCTGCCTCCATCCACACGCCCAGATGGCGTACAAGTCCTATGGTAGGACGTGGCACAAAGGGGAGCACCAGTGGGGCGGTGTGTGTTGAGTTAGTAGGGCGAGGACGTGGATGAGCAGATGGGCTGGGTTGGGAACTAATTACTGGGGTCCAGCAGTTCTGAAACCAACTAAGGAGGATGATTTCAGTTTTAGAAGCGTTCAGTGCCGCGTTGCTTACCCGGGAATACTCCTGGATAGGAGCTTCAAGCGCGCATGCATCTTGATCATTAGACACCCCAACCACACAATCATCTGCAAACGCCATTATCTTGACTGGTGCTTGGTCTGGCACATGAATCCCAGTGAGTTAGGCATTCACATTTCGCAGTAGTGGGTCAAGGCGAAGTTGTATAAGAGTGGGCTGAGGGGGTCCCCTTGTCGCAAGCCCATTTGAGGGCAGACTACTTCCATTAGGAAGCCAGGGCCATGTACTGCCATTGTTGCAGATTCCGTGAGCAGCATCACCCAGTTGATGAAGCGAGGGGGTAGGCGTAATTGATGGAGGCAGGCCCTGAGGTATTCCCAGTTTACTCTATCATAGGCCTTTTGTTGGTCCAAGAATACAAGTGCCCTAGAGGCTGTGGACTGACATGCATTAGCCACGGAGTGCACGTTATCCCAAATCACCTTCTGGGGATGAAACCGAATTGTTCTGGGGAGATGGTGGCAGATGCTACAGTCCCTAAACGGTTAGCCATTATTTTTGTTAAAATTTTAGTGTCTGTGTTTGTTAGAGAAATGGGGTGCCAGTTGGCTAAGTCTAGCTTATCCCTTTCTTGAAGAGTGTGACAGTAAAGGCCTCATGTCCTCCTGGTAGGAGGGCGTTTCCAACAGGCTTTGTTAAGTGAGGTGAGCAGCAATGGGGATATATATTTGAAACACTTTTTGTAGAACTCATATGGAATGCTATCTGGGCCTGAGCATTTTTGATTTGGCACACCACAAATGGCTGTCCATAATTCATTTGGAGTAATCAAATTCATTATTTACATTCTTCACTAAAACTTTTCTTTCTCATTGCAATCACTATTGCAACCTATTCAATTCAAGACTGAATCTAGTTTGATAATCTCACAGAGGAGATTAGTCAGCGCCCATGTCAGGGAGCAGTTGGGCAAGCAAGGTAAGAGGAGCAGGTGGAAGGCCCGCGGCCTCCAACGTTCAAAAACGCCCCAGAAAATCCAGCGAGATAGACAAATATCTTAAAAAACTGGCAGTCACAATTTCCCCGGAGATACTCGCGTGGCAAGCATGATGCAACCAGTACATCAACATGCCACACTCCCAGCCACTTTTGTCGGTGGAATTTGGAGTCCATGTGTATCTGGACATCCAAAAAACGGCCTTATGGGAAAAATTTTGTAAAGATGTACACAAAGTTTTCCCAACCGTGGTGTACGTTGCACCTCACTCCATGTCGCATGGTTGGCTGGACCTAGGTTTCGAAAGCAAAAAAGCAGCAGATGAGGCTGCAGCAGTGCACATAGTGGTTGAACTCTCAAAGGGCAACGGGTCATCGAAACCAAACGCACCAGATGGACAAAAATCAAACCAAATTTTTCTCACGTTTGACTTTTTGCCTACTATGGTAAAACGTGACATTTTGGAACAACACCTGAAAGATGGTCTCGCCATATATGGCGAAATACAATCTTTCAAAATGTAACACTTCACGCTGATGCTACACCTGTGCACTGGCAAAGCCATCGCAGTTCTGACCCCGACTGAGGAGATCACGAAGGACCTAACCCAGATCCCGCACTCCACTTTTATTGATATCGCAGGGCATACCACCCACCCGTTCTGGGTGACCATGGACAGCGCGCCCCCCATCTGCACCCACTGTGATGCGTTCGGCCATAAGGCGCACGCATGCCCCATCAAGGAGGGCGTCACATTCCAAGAGAACCCCTTGGTGGCCATGGCCAGCGGAGAGGTGCACTACAAACCAACCGCAAGCACCAAGGAGGCTTTCCCATGGGGAGCACAAGTCTGCTACCTATTGGTAAAGCCTATCTCCCCGCAGGAGCGGAAGAAGGCCAAGCAGGCCTGTAGGGCCACAGCCAAGGAAGCGGCCAAGGCCACCACCACTATCCCACACTCACAATGCCAGGAGGACATGGAGACCTTCGCGGTGGAAGCAACTCAGGAATCCATCATCCAATCAGATTGGGAAGCCCATGCTGAGTGGGCCACTCAATCTGAGGATCTGATGGGAGATTTTATCTCACCCAATCGTTGCACCCAAGCTCCAGTTGAAACCAACTTGGGACCTATCCCAACTGAAAAAAAAAATTTTGACCCGCTTGATGGTGCACCAAACTCATCCGCACCACAAAAAAATTGTCCGACATTGGGAAAACAAAAAGCGAAGGCCAAAGCCAACGCGACTCTTTCTGCAAAAATCAACAAAAACTCTGATAGCGTTGCTGCTAACACCCACACTGCTGTGAAAGCCCGTGGGGACCAAGAAGAGGCTGGTGGGCCCGGGGGCCCACCCCCTTGCACCTAAGGTGCGATGGGGGAAACCTTCACTCTAGGGACGTTGAATATCGCTGGACTCAAAGCCTCCCCATCCCGGGCTAGGAAACTGAGTTTTTTACAACACAATTTACCCGTGGATATCCTGGCCATCCAGGAGTCCCACTGTCCACGAGGTTCCAAGGAAGCCTAGAAAACAATGCTCCTCCAATCCTTATCCTTTTGGTCAAAGCACTGTGGGGTGCTAATTCAGAAAAATGATTTTTTCAAATTCACATCCTCAGAAACATTCCTAAATGGCTGAGTGCTCATCGTCACCTTCTCATGGGCTGACATACATACACAACTATCAACATCTATGCCCCAAACGGTGCACATGAGCGTTATAAATTTTTCTCATTAATCAAATCCCTCCCGCTACCCCCTGATTCTTTCCTAGTTGGCGACATGAACTGTTGGCTAACCTCACCAACAGACCAGTGGCCCCCCTCACCCCACGCCCCACAGGGTCAAGTAGAACTATGCGTTCTAAAGGCCACCCTTGGGTTAATGGATGCGCTGCCACAACATGCCCCACTGCTCTAAAACGTGATGCATCCCCACGTTCACAATGGCCAATTAAGGTCCATGACCCGCATCTACCTTATTCTAATGCCGGCGAAATTCCAACCCCATATCTCCCACTTCAAAACAACAAAAATGTAATTCTCTGACCATTGACTGGTCTCAATAACCTAGCACCTACCGGTCACAGTTGCTAAGGCCCCACATTAGTGCAAAATACGCCCCCCCTGAGCTCGCGTCACCAGTATTTTCCATGTGGGTGGAAGAGACAACTTTAGAAAAATTGTTTGTTGCACCGTTTTGCATGGACCCCATTTCCACATGGGCAACTTTCAAAGAGGACACCATCCGCCACTAT
>JAKSZP010008455.1:0-56615 GCA_022478985.1 Massospora cicadina
TGGGCCGGGTTGGGAACTACTTGCTGGGGCCCGGCTCCTTCTGAAACTGACCAAGGAGGATGATTTCAGTTTTGGAGGCGTTCAGTGTCGCGTTGCTTACCCAGGAATTCTCCTGGATGAGGGCTTCAAGCGCGCGTGCATCTTTGTTATTAGACACCCCCACCACGCAATCATCTGCAAATGCCATCATCTTGTCTGGGGTTTGGCCTGGCACATGGACCCCAGTGAGGTGGGCATTCACATTTCGCAGTAGTGGGTCAAGGCTGAAGTTGTATAAGAGTGGGCTGAGAGGGTCCCCTTGTCGCAGGCCCTTTGAGGGCGGACTACTTCCGTTAGAAGCCTGGGCCACGCACTGCCATTGTTGCAGATTCCGTGAGCAGCATCACCCAGTTAATGAAGCGGGGGGTAGGCGGAATTGATGGAGTCAGGCCTAAGGTATTCCCAGTTTACTCTACTATAGGCCTTTTGTTGGTCCAAGAATACAAGTGCCCCAGAGGCTGTGGACTGACACACATTAGCCACAGAGTGCACATTATCCCAAATCAACCTTCTGGGGATGAAACTGAATTGTTCTGGGGAGATGGTGGCAGATGCTACAGTCCCTAAACGGTTAGCCATGATTTTTGTTAAAATTTTGGTGTCTGTGTTTGTTAGAGAAATAGGGCGCCAGTTGGCTAAGTCAAGCTTATCCCCTTTCTTGAAGAGTGTGACAGTAAAGGCCTCATGTCCTCCTGGTAGGAGGCGCGTTTCCAACAGGCTTTGGTTGAGTGAGGCTAGCAGCAATGGGGATATATATTTAAAATATTTTTTGTAGAACTCATATGGAATGCCATCTGGGCCTGGGCATTTTCGGTTTGGCGCACCGCAAATGGGATATCCAATTTTTGTTTGGAGTAATTAAATTCATTATTTCTGGGTATTGGAAAATGGTGCAGATATGAACTCGGTCAAGAAATTCCGCCATTTCAGCCGGCTGAATTGGTTCGGCCTGGTATAACTCAGAGTAATATCTTTGCATTTTGATTGCCACTTCAGCCAGTGTGTCCGTAATGGAATTATCCAATCTTTGCACCTGTGTGCAGGCCACGCTCTGGCATGGTGCAAAAAAAATTTTAAAGAAGTATGCGGTGTACTTGTCACCTTTAGTGATGCGTGTGGCCCTGTATTAGACTCAAATCTGATGTTTGTGTTGCCTTTTGAGTGCGTTGAGGTGGGCAGCTGCCTCCACCCACTTCTGGCCCCATGCAGGGCTGTATCCTGTGGCTGTAATGTTGGACTCCAAGTGGGCCAATTCCACCAGCGTGCATGAGATAACTGCCAATGTTGCTCGTGAGCGTCTGGAGGAGAGATGGTGATAGTGGTGGATGGTGTCCTCTTTGAAAGTTGCCCATGTGGAAATGGGGTCCGCGCAAAATGGTGCAACAAATGATTTCACCAAAGTTGCCTCTTCCACCCACGTGGAAAATCCTGGCAACGCGAGCTTGGGGGGGCAGATTTTGCACCAATGTGGGGCCTTTGCAACTGTGATGGGTAAGTGGTAAGTTATCAAGATCAGTCAGTGGTCAAAGAATTCCTATTTCGTTGTTTTGAAGTGGGAGATGTGGGGTTGGAATTTCGCTGGCATTAGAATAAGGTCAATGCGGGTCATGGACCTTAATTGGCTGTTGTGGATGTGGGGATGCGTCATATTTTTGAGCAGTGGGGCATGTCGCGGCAGCGCATCCATTAACCCAAGGGTGGCTTTTAGAATGCATAGTTCTATGTGACCCTGTGGGGCGTGGGGTGAGGGCAGCCTCCAGTCCGTTGGTGAGGTTAGCCAGCAGCTCATGTCGCCAACTAGGAAAGAATTGGGGGGTAGCGGGAGGGATTTGACCGATGAGAAAAATTTTCAATGCTCGTGTGCACCATTTGGGGTGTAGATATTGATGATTGTGTGTAACATCAGCCCACGAGAAGGTGACAACGAGCATTCAGCCATTTAGGAATGTTTCTGAGGATGTGAATTTAAAAGAATTATTTTTCTAAATTAGCACCCCACAGTACTTCGACCAAAAGGATAGGGATGGTAGGAGCATTGTTTTCCAAGCTTCCTCGGAACCTTGTGGACAGTGGGACTCCTGGATGGCCGGGATATCCACGGGTAAATTGTTTTGTAAAAAACTCAGTTTCCTAGCCCAGGACAGGGAGGCCTTGAGTCCGGCGATATTCAGCCTCCCTAGAGTGAAGGTTTCCCCCTTGCACCTTAGGTGCAAGGGGGTGGGCCCAGGGGCCCACCAGCCTCTTCCAGGTCCCCACGGGCTTTCACAGCAGTGCGGGTGTTAGCAGCAATACTATCGGGGTTTTTGTTAATTTTTGCAGAAAGAGTCACATTGGCTTTGGCCTTCACTTTTTGTTTTCCTGACGTCGGAAGATTTTTTTGCGGTGTGGATAAGTTTGGTGTACCGTCGAGTGGGGCGAAAAATTTTTTTTGGTTGGGATAGGTCCCAAGTCAGTTTTGACCGGAGCTTGGGTGCAGTGATTGGGTGAGATCAAATCTCCTATCGGATCCTTGGATTGAGTGGCCCGCTCAGCATGGGCCTCCCAATCTGATTGGGTGATGGATTCCCAAGTCACTTCTGCCGTGAAGGTCTCCATGTCCTCCTGGCGTAGTGAGTGTGGGATGGTGGTAGTGGCCTTGGCTACTTCCTTGGCCACGGCCCTATGGGCCTGCTTAGCCTTCTTCCGCTCCTGTGGGGAGATGGGCTTTACCAATAGGTAGCAGCCTTGTGCTCTCCATGGGAAAGCCTCCTTGGTGCTTGCAGTTGGTTCGTAGTGCGCCTCTCCGCTGGCCATGGCCACCAAGGGGTGCTCTTGGAATGTGACGCCCTCCTTGATGGGGCATGCGTGCGCCTTATGGCTGAATGCATCACAGTGGGTGAAAATGGGGGGCGCGCTGTCCACAGTTATCCAGAATGGGTGGGTGGTATGCCCTGCGATGTCAATAAAGGTGGAGTGCGGGATCTGGGTTAGGTCCTTCACAATCTCCTCAGTTGGGGTTAGAACTGCGATGGCTTTGCCGGTGCACAGGTGTGGCATCAGTGTGAAACATTGCATTTTGAAAGATTGTATTTCGCCATATATGGCGAGACCATCTTTCAGGTGTTGCTCCAAAATGTCACGTTTTACCGTAGTAGGCAGAAAGTCAAACGTGAGGAAAATTTGGTTTGATTTTGTCTATCTGGTGCATTTGGATTCGATGACCCATTGCCCTTCAGGGAGGTCAACCACTATGTGCACCGCTGCAGCCTCATCTGCTGCTATTTTGCTTTCGAAACCTAGGTCCAGCCAACTGCATGACATGGAGTGAGGTGCAACGTACACCGCGGTCAGGAAAATTTTGTGTACATCTTCACAAAATTTTTCCCGTAAGGCCATTTTTTGGATGTCCAGATACACACAGACTCCAAATTCCACCGACGAAAGTGGCTGGGAGTGTGGCGTGTTGATGTACTGGTTGCATCATGCTTGCCATGAGAGTATCCCTGGGGAAATTGTGACCGCCAGTTTTTTTAGATTTTTTTCTATTCTGCCAGATTCTCCGGGGTGTTTTCAAATGTTAGAGGCCGCAGGCCTTCCGCCTGCTCCTCTTGCCTTGCTTGCCCAACTGCTCCCAGACATGGGCGCAGATTAATCTCCTCTATGAGATTATCAAACTAGATTTAGTCTTGAATTGAATAGGTTGCAAAAGTGTTTGCAATGAGAAAGAAAAGTTTTTTAACTACAGATAATAGTCTTCATACTATTATCAAATTGAAAATCATGTATTATAAGACAACGCAAAGAGTGCACAAACTGAGACTGCGCAGTTATCAATTAGAAGATATTATTCTTGAACAAACAGCGAAGCCCCAAATTTTAACTCCCAGCAAGTGTCAATTTCTCAAGGCATAAAAGGATTACCTGGGTCAAATTGTAGTTAATCAAGATATAAGCCCTCAATCTTTTTCTTTCTGCTTGACATCACTTTTGAGTGATTTTTAGATTAAAAGTAGACATTAATTTTCCACGCCACCTACACCGCATTAATTTCCATCTATGTCTGCAGTTCCACCACCTGCTGCCCCAGTATGGGGCAGCGGTGCTCCAATTGATAGCAATTTTCGCCCATCAGGCAACCACGTGTGGACTGGCTCATCCAGCCCTCTTAATGCATCAGGCCAATTTGTCCCTCCAAGGGCTGTATTATCAAACTTAGCGCGAGTCCACACAACACACCACCACCCCTAGCCCTATCCCAATCCAATATTTGCTTTTGCCTCCATGTCGAGTATGGACATCTCTTCCCATATGCTAACAAAGCGATAATTGAGCTGGCAATGGCCACCTTTGCACCAGCTGGGTTTATTGACTTCCACTTTTATAAGGGCTATTTTGATATAGGTGTTCCCACTGAAGAGTACACAGCTGCTGCTGCAGCTACGCCCTTAGTATATAAAACACGCCCATTACCACCACCCATACTCGCCTCCCCAGTGATACCACATTTGTGGTGACCTTTGCAAACCTTCCCTCACACCTTCCCCCCCAAACACTCTATGAAGAATTGATGACTGGGCTGTCCAAATATGGCACGGACCTCATCCTCCACTTCCTTATCACAAGCGGTGCTAAATGATTAGTAGCACCAAGGGCAATGGCCACCATTACCCCTCACCAGCCAACCATATCCCAGCACATCCCACTGCATGCCTATATCCCATCCACACCGGATCACTTCTTTTGGGCTCACATTGACAATGGCTGCACAGTTTTCCCCTATGCCATGAGTTAGACCACTCCAAAAAGTCCTGTCGCCGCAGTTCAAAAAATGTGGAAACCTCCAAGCCCACAAATGAGGCCACACAAACAGCGATTGAGTGGGGATAATGGCTGCCCCCAACCCCTCCAGCTGAACGTTCAAAAAATCAGAAAACCTTCGCAACCAAAGCCTAAGACAGCCTAATTTCTCACATTATACCCAATCAGGAGCAGGTTTGGACCCAAATTCAGACCACCCATTTTCCTTCCCTAAAACTTACCCAACCACACCCATGTCTCTCCGATTCAATCCTACTCAACCAAAATCCTTGTGATTTTTATATGAAATAACTGAATCTGGGGGAATTGTCCCACCTTCAGACTTTCTGATTAATTTGGAACCATATCTGCCTTCAGAATTTAATGCTCTATTCCTGCACAAGAAATATGTCCCCAAAACCCACCACTACCCGATTCTTAAGCAACCATCAACTTGCCTAGGCTGCGGTGGCCTCATCTGATAGTCGCCATCTCCACAATTCCATGGCACTCTCAGTCACTGTATTTAAAGAAGGGCTACATCTCACCTGAATTCCCTCCTGATTTCCCTGAGGTTGCAAAAGTGAAATTGAACAATTAACTGAAACTGCCACCTCCGCTGTCAAGCATGTTGCTGCACTGGCAGAATTTTCCCCTACTATGCATATCACCAGAGCCAATATTACTAAATTCTCCCAGCTTCCTGACACATGCATTCAAGCCAAACACCATGTTGCTGAACACCTGCAGGCTTTGCTCCAGGCCCAGATTGTTAATAACGCTCATAACAATTATCTATTTCACCTTGACCTGCATCCTGCAGATACCCCAACCCCTTGCTATCAGCTTTGATCCTCCACTTTAATGTTTAAGATGAAATCAATAATCCTCTTGATCTCCCCTCCCCTTCACCATGGTGGGATAAGCGGTTCACCGCTGCTACACCTGGTAGGATATCCTTTCCTTTTTTGGTGTCTCGCCACTCATTTAGGGCGTTTGGTTTGTGTTTCTGGTTCGCTTATTTAGTTTTGAATTGGCAATTTCCGTCCCCTGGTCGGCTAACCTCAAATAAATAAAAAAAGATATACGCCCTCAAACCCAAAAACTTGGGGTCATTAATCATATAAGCCATGAAAACAAATGGGATGTGCAAGTAATCACAGAAATGATGGTAATGGTAATTCAGATCATTAGAGATTTTCAAAGTTAGTTGAACAATTGTCCATTTACTAAGAAGTTAGGTGGCCTTCGTTGGTCTGTGAAGTGCAGAGATACTACCAGTAAGTTAAAAGCAACTTTAATCCGGGCACATGTGCTATGATACCCATATTTGACGCCCATTTATCATTCAATCTGGCGCCTCTTGACCACCATTGGAGCTTTACTATCCTAATGTGATATACATTGGAGGGAACATCCAATAGCCTTTTGAAGTTTCTCACTCTAAAAGCAAAAAAGAAACTATAAATTAACAGAATTTTAATGTTTAGTCTCTAATTTGGTTTGTAACAATTACGCGTTTACATTCATAAACTAAAATTTTTTGTTGTCACCAATCACGCCTCATTTGGGTGGCTTTATCATCTAAAAAAATCATAAAGACACCTATTCAGATTGGCACTGAAGCTTCAGGCTTACAGTTACAAAGCGGCACAAGAATCAGGCTCTTCTCATCATTGTTCAAATGGGCTCATCAGGTTACCTATTGTTTATATGTTGACTTCTTATGCAGTCCAACTGATTGAAAAATGAAGGCACACAGAGAAACAGTGAGCAGCCTACCATTATGCGCACCTTAGATCTATTATAAAGAACATGGAGATTTTGAACAGTATAATCTATAAGATTAGATTTGAAAGATAAAACTATTGTACCAGCCATATTTAAACAACCATAGATTATTTTGCGATTCTTAGATTGATAGTCATTATAGACAGAACAAAACTCTTAAACAAGTCTACAAAGCTAGTTCTGGTAGTACATGAGGTTTGATATTTAGGCCATTTTGGTGAAGTGTCAATAATGTCAATTGCAACAGCCCTTCTTGGCTCCAAAATATCAACTAGTTAAGTCCAATCGGTCTTGACATACAATCTCAAAAGATGGTACAGGCCCTGTTTGTAAGCAACTTCAATCACAATGCAGTAATGTAGCCATCAACCACTGGGCAAGTGGTATAATGGATCAGGCGCACCCTGGACCACACATTGACCTGGTTAGCAAAATATCAGATTCTGCTGAGAAATTAAAGGTCAGTTCATATAAAGCAAGACTGTTGGAAGATCAGATTGTGAATTAGCGTTAAAGGTAAGAAATCTCAAATTCAGAAGCAGAGACTGATCCGGAGAATGTGACACTGGAATCTCAAATCTCCAATTATATTTAAATTGGCTATTGAGCCTTCATGGATGATGATCTGGTCAATGACTGAGAGCTTAGAGTAAAGGAGCATAGTTAAGGGTTTGCAGTGCTATATTAAGGGAAAGGCGATAACTAAAAATCTAATTTTATCCTTCACAGAAAGCTTGATATTTAAATAAACATTATTAGTACATCTAAAACTCTCTTTCCGCTCAGCATGACTTTCTGAGCAATTTATATGGTTATAAAAAATAAAAACTTAATTGCCCATTGTAGTTTTGCTCTAATGTCATTGGCTTTCCCACCAGCTGCCCCAGTGTGGGGCAGCTGCAAAACTCCATCCGCCATTTTCTGTCCAAAAGGAAAACGCGCTCAGACTGGTTCACCCAGTCATACCAAACCCCTGGGACGATTCAATCCTCCTAAAGATCTCGACGCCCACCTCGCTTGATCTCAAGTGGTGCCCCGCTGTCCCCTGGTCTCCCTTGGAGCAACATGCGTTTCAGACTTAGGGTCAAATATGAGAAACTTTTCCCATGCAACGACCAAGCCATTATTGAAATGACTCAGGCGGTGATGACACCAGCCTGTTTATTGACTTCCGCCCCTATAAGGGGTATTTTGAACTCAGCTTCACTTGTGAAGCTGATGCTGCCACTATAGCAATGGTGCCCCTGGTCTTCAAGGATACACCTCTCACAATACCACAGACCTGGCTCCCAGCGGACACCACCTTGATGGTTCAGTTTTCTGGTTTACCCACCCACCTTCCCCCTGAGGTGCTCCACCAGGAGCTGATGAAAGGTTTAAATGCCTATGGCTCTAACCCCATCTTGCAATTTGTGGTCCCAAATGGGGCCACACGCCTCGCTGGGCCTCAGGTGTATGCCATGATCAGCCCCAAAATGAACAAAGTTGCCCCGTTGTTTCCCCCTCATGCCACTATCCCTTCTGCCCCAACCATCCGTTCTGGGCCCGTGTCATGGGTGGACAGACGATTTGTCCATCCTGTTTCAAGTTAGACCACTCGAAATGCAAGTGCCCATATCTAGCAGCTTCTGACAGCACTAATAGTTCGTCAGACAGCCACCAATCCACCGCCTACCCTGCATCAATTAAGGCATGAGGTACAATCATAACTGCCCCTCCCCCAAAGCCTGTTGCTGCAACTGCACCTGCAGCCACCAATCAGCTTCCACTTTGCCCCAGTGTCACGCATGAATCTTCCAATCAAGCGCAGGATTGGACCCCAGTCCAATCCCATGCAACATCCAACAAATCAACCAATCCTCAACCATACGCCAATTCCCCAATTCAGTTTTTCCAGAACCCATGGGAGTTTTTTATGAAATTGACGAATCAGGTAATAGTATTGAAGAACCATCACTGCAAGTTGACTGGTTCTGTAATGAAAAATGGGATGCAGAATTCCCCCCTCATCTATATGCTTCAAAGCCAAATGCCAAACCATTCCACAGTGACCACCAGCTTGCAGTAGAAGCAGCCGCCACATCAGATTTCCATCCCCTCCACAAAGCTGCCTCTAAATCAGTGGCAGCGCTCGCAGGAGGAATTCCACCTCCTGTTATTTCCAAAAATCTTACTCCAAAAAGTAAGATTAATGTAAAACAACTTCACAAAATGTCACCGATGCTGACCAGAACGTGGTAACTGTAGCACGGAATCCAAAAGCTAAGATTACCAAACCAACATTGCTACGTTCGTTAAACTACCAGATGCCTGCATTAAAGCCAAAAAGCTTTAGCCAGATATATTACTGCCTTTTTCATGGTTGGCAATTACTCAAAAGTACCAATCATCAGTGATATCAAACCACATACCGCTGATGCCCTGACGCCCTTGCTATCTGCCTTGACACGCACCCTACTCTGGGAAGAGATAGCTGCTGCCAAAGATGAGCCCCCTGATCCCCCTTCCCTTCTTCCATAGAGGGATAAGCAGTTTCCGCTTCCCACCTGGTTGTTTGTTTTGTTTGGTGTGATTCATTCAATTGCTCATTTGAGCATTTTGTTTGAATCAATTAGTTATGTTATTTTTAGTTTAAGTTTTCAGTTCGGTAATGTCCATCCCCTGGTTGGCTTACCTAGGTTAGATAAATTTATTGTTAGTACATCTAATTAATTTTAAGATACTTTTATTTTACATATATAATAAAACCAAGAGCTGGCGGAAGAGCTTAACTTGATATCTAGGCCAACAATTGACCTCATTCTAGGCACTTTCCTGGGTCAGACCCTGCTGTTGGCATGCAGTGTCTCTGGTACTATGATTTGAGAATATGTCATGACATCTAGACATGGCACGCGGGTTCAGAGATGGGTCTCTGAGAGCTTATCTGTGATGTGGTCAGTGACCTGACTGATACTACTCAATTCCTTTGTGGCGTACTGAAGTGAACCCACTCATTACATTAGACAAAACTCTAGTACTTTTTCCTTTCAGTCTTGTGGGGCCCCTAAGAGAAGGTTTGGTCTTAGGAGGGGAGGAAAGGTACTGACATGTATTAAACGTGATGATGGTAGGATTTTCTTTGGCGTTTTTAATGCGCAAGATGGGGCGGGTATGGGGTGCTGTGGTGACAAAAGCAACGGAAAACTTGTAGCGCCCATAACTGTTAAAATCAATTAGCTCTGTCTATGGAGGTGTTGGACAAGATTCATCAGGTGATTGAGTAGATTTGGTTTCAAGAACATCTGGCTCAAGCGATAGGGTGGATGCCCCTTTCTCACTCCAGATTGCCCAAATTGTGGATGTGTTACCCTCAGACTTGGAAGGTTGAAAACAGGAGTTTGTTAAAGAGCAAGGCGCCTCCTAAGTTCCATGGATGAATGTGTGAGTTAAATTGACCGTGCAGCTTTCCCAGACGAGGCGCAGGATAAAGAATGGTCAAAGCTTTTGATGGTTAGCCAGGGGCATAGCTCAGTAGAGGAGTACATGAATATTTTCTGACTGCTAGAAAAGGTGGCCCTAATGGTGGTTTTTCAATTATTGTGAATGTTCCATCAGGGTTACAAGCAAATTAAAGGCAGCTATGGCAGCAGCAAAAGTTCAATGTATGCTGTAAAAGGAAATTTTGTTTATCCTGAAGGTGGAAAACCAATTGGCATTAGCATGAGACTGGTGTGAGAGTTCTATGTCGCCAAGGAAGGAGCAATCTCTGGCAGGTGGTGGGCATGGTCAGGGTGGCTGGCATGCCTCACCTTGGAACTTCAGAAATCTACAAGGGAAGTCAACAAGAAAATGTAGAGGACTCCAGTAGAGCGGCAAGCCAAGGACATGAGAAGGAGGATGTGCCTAAGTATATTATGCTCAATAATTTGCAATTAAAGAATTCCCTCAAATAAAATCTGTCTCATGTCTCTATCATAATTTAAATATTCTGGTGGAGCTATACACACATAATGGAACAGAAGAGGTGATAGCCTTGGTGGATATGGGGGTGGAGAAAATTATTTTGAGATTGCAGTAGCAAGGAGATCGAAGCTGGAGATTCAGGAGGGTCCAGAGGTCATGTTTGCCAATATGTTGCAGAGGGCTCCCTGGTGGTGTGTAATTCCCTCTATAATAATCTCTCAATTTCTTTGTTTAGTAAATTGATTGAACTTGAATTTAGTTAAAAACGTTTTTACTCTCGTTGCTTTTTGCAAGTGGAAACTCAAGCCTATGTCAACTAGATTGACGCCTGCTGCCACACGTGGGGCGGCGATGTGACACCTCCTATCATTTATCAACCATATTAAAAACGCCTCAGGGCTGGCACTCTAGCCCCAAGAACACTTATGGTCGTTAGATCCTACTTTGAGACCTATACCACCACCTCTCATGCTCCCAGGTGGTGCTTCAAAGCCCCCAGGTGTTCCCCTAGAGCAACCTGCATTAGGCCTTCAGATTAAGTATGGGAACCTCTCCTTAGCGAGCGCAGCCAACATTGAGATGGCCATTGCAGTTTACAAACCTGCTATATTTATAAAATTCCATATACTCAAGGGGTACTTTGATCTTAGCTTCTTTTGCAAAGCCCACACAATGGCGGCAGCACAGCTACCTTTGATATCTAAAGTGCCACTATCCCAATGATATGAACTCACTTACTTGATGGAGCCACACTGGTGGTAAAGTTTTCTGGATTGCCCTCCCACATCTCCCCAAACGCCTTTATCACGAGCTCACAGAGGAATTAGCTGCCCATAACATCAACCCTATGCTGCATTTTGTCTTTCCAAATGGCGCTGATCATATTGCTGGTCCTCATACATTTGCCACGATCCACCCATTCTGTTGGGACACCCACCTCGCAATACCCCCCAGCGCCATGTTCAGATCAGCCCCTGGTCATTCTTTATGCGTGTCAAAAATGGCCTTTATCTGTCCCTTATGCTTTGCTCTTGACCACTGATAGCACAAGTGCCCAGAGCTTTCCGCCAAAGCTGCTTTCACCTCTCCTCCCACTGGTGTAAGCACCGCTCCTGATTTTACAAAATTTTTTGCTTGGGGATTAGTCCTCCCTCCCCCTAACCTCAACTGCCGCAGGTGCTGCTCCCACTGCTCCGCCCACTTGAGGTTTGACCACTAGAACCATTCTTGAGCAGATGGCTGCTCAAGTGCCTTCAGAATTTCCATAGTCCTCTGTGCGTAGCCAATCATCTGTTGCCACACCACAAGCTCCTGTCGCTTGCTCATGCTGGTTACGTTGAATCCTTTTAAGGTTTTTTAATGGATTGACGATGCAGACTGCCCATACAGAATTAATCCCAACTTCAAGTGTTCAAATTTTTTCAAACAACCATCAGATTTGACTCCCTGCCACCGTTTCCATCCTCATAATGGATTTCCAATTTTCAAAAATATTTATCAAAAGGCTGCCAATGCAGCCACTTCCCCCACTAACTCTTTCCTCCACTAAGCTCTCCTTATGGCAATCAAGCCAATTTGCTAGGGGTTTCCTATACCTAACTTCTTTTTTTTCCCTGAGGATGCCACATTCTAAATTGAAGAACTAGAATTTACAGCTAGCCGTGTGTACTTGATGTGGCAAGATCTTTTCTATACAACCCCAACTACCCCAAACCCACCAAAATTATAGATCCTTCACTTGCGTGCCCAACCTTATTATCTTTGCCAAATTTTAACTTGCCCAATATATCAAGGCGATGCACACTGATAGCCTCATGATGAGAAGAACAACATTTTTCTTCTTCTGCAACACACCGCTGATGATCCCACCTTCCTTCTGTCCGCCTTTTCCCGCCACATGAATCTGGCGTCAGACAAAATCCCCCGCCCTCTCACACCTTCTAGATTGGATGCTTAAGCTAAAACTGTGGCACCATTCTAGGAAATTTTTTATTTTATTGTACATTTGTTTAGCACAACATAAATAAATATTTCTGGAAACCCCCTTTTGGGTTGGGCACCACTAGTACTAAAAAAATAATTCTCTCTATAAGAGTATGGCAGAATCCGTTGGGCTCAAGAGAGTATTTATGCAATAGAGAATTTTTGTCTCATCCAGTGGAACTGGGGATGTGGTGATGCATCAGGTTTGCACCAGACTAACTTGCCTTTCCTTGCAGTTACCTTGAACCTAAGGATAAGGCCACCGTTGAGATGGAGGTTGATAATTATTGATTATGTGCCAAACAAATTAGGAAGTGTGTGAGTGGTTCAAGCGGATGAATTGCCAGCAGAATATCACGAATTTGTGAGATTATTCAGTCCCAGGAGGGTTTCTCTTTTTTCCACCACTGGTCCATTCACTTTTTCTTTACAACTTAAGGAAGGGTCAGAACTTCTCCATGGATTTCAACTTTACCCACTCATCCAGCAGGAAAAATCTGGGCTGGAAGAGCATGTATGATTTTTGCTGAGCAAAAGGTTGATTAAGCCATTAAAATCTGCCATCATGTCATAGTACTGTATGCGCCAAAAGCAAGTGGCAAATTACTGCCTTGTGTGGTCTTTCAGCGGCTAAATGCAATTACAGAGCCCAATCTCTATCAATGCCCCTGATAGAGGATATTATTCCAATGGTCACGGGCTGCATGCTTTTTATGATGCTAGACCTCACATATGTACTTAACCAAATACCCATGATACTGGAGCATAAAAAATGTATGGAAAAATCCTACTTGGGATATTTAGTATCACGTAATGCCATTTATACTAAGATGTGCCCCAACGGTGTTCCAGCGGACGATTGAACCCATTCTGAGCGGCATGATTGCTTAGTCATGTGTGGCATATTTGGACAAATTTATTGAGTTTTCCTATTCCCAGAAAGATCATGTGCGCAATTTATATGAGGTACTGAGAGCAAATGCCAAGATGGGTCTGAGGTCAAAGCCATCAAAATGCAAATTTATCCAAAGACCAGAGACATTTTGGGCAATGTTGTCAAGAGAGTGTCTATAATTTTTCAGTTCCCAGCGAGGTTGTGTGGCACATAGCCTCAAAGCCATAAAACTCATCTTAAGGATTATGGTAAAAGGGGCACCGTGAAGGGCGCCAGATCCAACAGAACTTTGTGTGGGGTGATAACGCAGTGTATAGGAATTGGAAACAAATAGATAGTAACACTGGGTGGGTCTCATGGGGAGCCCATAACCAAGAGGAGATCAGTTCTGGAGGGTTTGGGTGCTTCAGTTTGGAGGATACCGTTGGGCCCATTGATGCACTTGATCAGGTAGATATTTTAGTGAAATAGAACGTCCAACTTTATTGAAGACCTCGTTGAGGATGTCCACACACAGGTTATCACTAGTAGCCATAAATTCAAAAAACTGTAAATAAACGAAGGATTTATTTAAAGGAAGACAATTAATGAGGAAGGTCGGTATCAAAGAAACATATTTAAACAAATTTGGGGAAATCAATTGATCAATGGAAATGTTACTAAGCCCAGGCGCACTAATAAGTACATGCTTCCATAGAGAGGGTACTATAGCCAGTAATTGACCAAACTTGGGTTATCAATTTAAGGCAATGCTGACTGAGTTGGAAATTTTGAAAGTTGAATGAGCTTCAAAACCCCATTTTCCCAACAATTGAACCAAACCATAATGGTTAGTAAGATAACTCGTCCGTTTTAATTCTAATGCCATAACATGGGGCTGAGCGTTATACACCTCACCTGGACCAACCTAGGAATATCTGCCCTGCACCCAGCGTTGGTCCAATGTCTGCTTTATATCAGGAATGTCTTGCAGCTTGACTTTTTGGGCCTCCTGACGCCCAGCCTTGTCTTGGCTGTTGGTACCTCAATTAAGTCACGTAAACATGACAAATGTTGTGTTTGTGAATAGAAATGGGATATGCACCAACGAGCTGCGGGAATTTTGAGCATGGAAAGCAAAGATATACATAATGGGGATGCAGATATTCTTAATGACAATAAATTTTCTTTAGCGGTTTATGAAAAATCTGTTGAAAATGGGTCTATCACTTATGCAGTTACCATGAGATGTTTCATTAATATGGGAAGAGGAGGAGGGCGGGCCTTTAATTTTGTTAAAATAGAACTACTTTCAGCATCTGTTTTGGCTCATCCTGAACCCAGAAACCTTTCCTGGATAAAATGGATGCCTCAGAAGTATGCTGTGAGGGACGGTGCTATTACAAGAAGGGGAAGATGGACCAGAACTTTCCGTGTGTTATTTTAGCTAGAAATGATTCTGGCGGAAACAAACTACTTGATATATGCTAAAGAGATGCTGACATTGGTTTTGCTTTAGGGAATGGCAAAACCAACTACTATATGATAGCCAACCTTTCATGGGTCAAATGGATCGTAGAGTTTTGTTATTTTATCATTTGTGAAGGAAGATGGATCCGTGTCAAGCCCAATAGCATGTGGAGCTGGTTTAGTACATTTTTGGGTAGAATACCAACTGGGATCAACCAACAACTGGAAGATTAGATAAGTGGGGACGTGGGGTTAGCCTACAAGTGGGATGAGGTGGAAGGATTCAACACTGCTACATTATTCTGTCCAGATCAATTTGCAATGATTAGAAGTGGGGGAAGTGAATTAGGGGAGGAGATCTACTGGAAACAGAGGAAGTCATCATTAAGATGTCAGTTATAGGCTGATATAGTGGTAAAACAACAACACGGCCACCACTGCATTTATGGTAAGAAAAAGGGGTATTGTACCATAATTCTAATGTATAGATCCTAAATCCATTATTGCAGTGGGAGGTATTGCAGTTTTTCAGGATCATCTGTTGTTGAGGCACCCTGTAGTCAAAAACATGGTAGAGCTGGTGCAGCGGAATTACTCATGGATAGGCCTTTAAAAGGACGTTATGAATTATATGGGGAATGTTTGGTTTATGCTAGACCAAAACCCTCTAGAAAAGCATCCCACTTGTAAGTTAGATCCGCTCAAATTCCAGGTCGTCCATGGGTTCAGTTAGTTTAATTATATAATGGTCCTGCCAAGGGTCTAGGGGAAGAACGCAATCGTGATGACTATTGTTTGGTTAACTTCCACGCCAAATTTCCCATGCACAACCAATTTTCAGCAAAGGTTGCAGCAAAGAGTTTTGGTGGCAAAATATTCTTCTGGCATGGTTTACCAGCGTAAATAATTTTGGACCACAGGTCCTAGTTTGTGTTGAGATTCTGGTCAAATTTTCTGGGAAATTTGAAAATTCTCCCATAATAATCCTTGAATATCATACCAGTCTTATGGGCAAAAGGAGAGAGTGAATCAAATACTTAAGCAATGTCTCCATCGGTACAATTCAGAACAGTAGGACGATTAGGTTTTGTGGTTCAAGTTGGCTCAGTTTGCATATAGTAACTATTGCCAATCATCAGTAGGAATGGCTCCATTTTTGCGACCCATGGATTCAACCTTACATTGGATGGGGGTTCCAGGGGTGAAGTTTATCAGGGGGCAAATAAAATATCCAGCATCATGAAGGATGTTGGGAGAATACTATGGGGGAGCTCATAATAAGCCATTGCATTGCAGAAGAATCAAACAGACTGACGAAGAGCTTTGGATCCACTATTTGTCCCTTGGGATTGGGTGCTAATGGCGGATAAGAATTATGCCGTGCTTGTAAATAGTCAGAAGCTAGGCCTAAAGTTTTTGGGCCCATACAGAATTATACACGCTCTTAATAAGGTCGCTTTTGAACTGGAGCTACTGGAAGGGTCTAAGGCACATCCAGGAATCCATGCTTTATAACTATGTCTATTTTATGAAAAGGACCAGATTGGACAGGATCTCTGAGCCCTTGTGAGGAGGATAGTCAGGTATTAAGGTTACTAAAATACTTAATGTGTGGTGGGTGAGAGGCCGGCAGAGATTCTTAGTGAAATGGAAGGGATACCTAATGGGGGAGGAGATGTAGCAAATGCGGGAAGAATGCATGAAGTGGCCAAAGAAGGTCCAGTAATTTTGGGCCTCACAGGAGGTGATGTAACAGATCAGGCACATCCTGGTCCGCACATTGAACTAGTTAGCAAAATCTTGGAATCCGCCAAGAAATTAAAGTCATATCAGATAAAGAGAGTTTTCATGGTTAATCAGATTGTAAATTGAGGCGTTAAAGATAGGAGATTCGAAAATTCAAGAGACTGATATAGCAAAATATGCACCGGCATCTCAAATTCTCCAAATTATGATTAAATGGGATATTGAGCTTTCATGTATGATGATCTGGTCATCGCTTGAGAGCCTAGGGTAAAAGAACATAGTTTAGGATTTGCAGTGCTATAAAAGAGAAAGGCAATAAATAAGATTTTAGCTTTGGCTTCTACAAAAATCTTCAACTTTTTCAAATGAACATTGTTAGCGCATCTAATTGATTTCAAGATACTTTTATTTTACCTATATAATAAAACCAAGATCTGAAGGAAAAGCTTAACTAGAGGGGTAGGCCAAGAACTGGCCTCATTATTGGCGCTTTCCTGGGGCAGATGCTACTGTTGGAATGAAGAGTTGCTGGGACCGTTATTTGAGAATATGTCATTACATCCAGGAATGGCACATGGGTTCAGGTATGGGCTCCGCAGGCTTATACATGATGTGGTCAGAGACTCAGCTGGTACTACCTAATTCCTTTGTGGTGTACTGGCGTAAACCCACTCATTAAAGGTGGATTGAGACAGAGCTTATTTGCAATGTTGGATACATTCTACTGTTAATTTTATTATGGAGTACATTACCATAGACATGGGTGTTGCTAAGGATTATTCTGATAATAAAAATGTGGTGGCACTCAGTATGAGTTATCACCCAGAATACCATCCAGAATACCTTGGGTACAGATGTCCCTAAATTAGGATGAAAAGGTAATAGGGCAATCACAAGAAATAACCAGAGATTCACAAAATTGTAGATCATAATCATTAAATGTTCAGCGGAATGCTTAAGCTCCCAAATAAAATTTGATTTTTTAAAGGATCATTTTTACTATATCTGAAAGGTGGAAAGGTAAAAAATGGTATGATAGTGAAATCTTGTTAGGGTCTGCTGCTTTTAATATAACAACATTAAGTTTTGGTTAAAATTATAAACAATGTCAGTAATAATTAAGCAATTGGACTACGTCCGATTGACACTTTAAATTTTGTACTGATACTGATTCAGATATGACCTGCCTAAATGAATTAGCATCAAATTCTATTATGAAAAGCTTTTAACGCCACAATTATGCAAGATGTGACGATGACCCTCTGATAGACATCAGTTTGTGCCAACGGCCAGGCCACATATGGGCGGTCCCATTAAGTAGGGAAAGGGTTTATTAATCCTGTACTATCAGGGATAAGCTCATATTTTCTACCGATGTAGGGGACGGCATTTAAAGGTTTCCAAGCCTAAAACTAATTCAACTGATTATTATCACCGGATATCAACTTGGATTTTTTTTTGGCAGAACTTGAACTGGTGGAAGCAACCTCTTGCGGGGAAAAATCACCGCCACCCCTCTGCTGACAATGGCCTCTGGCCACTGAATCTTCTCAACACACACCCCAATTTTTTGTACCAATTCATGAGTAGTTGTCAGAGGGGAGAGAGGTGCGACTTTTCAAGGGTATGCCATCACCCATTTCTCAACTACCACATGTTATAAATTGCTTATGGTGAAAAGAGGGACAATTCTGGCTTCCTGCCCTTTTTGGTGCAGAATGGGAGAACCTCCTGGTTAAGCCACAGGGTTGCTCCCCAAGGCTTACAGGTGTCCTCAAGTTATCTTAATGGACAGCATTACTAATGTTACCTCTAGGGTAAACTCTAAACTTAATGAGCTCATAGGAATATAAGGGGTTCTAGCTGCTCCTTATCATCCTGAGACTGACGTGACTGATGAGAGTGTCCATAGAGCTTTAGAACATATTCTTCTCAGGTAAGCTTCTATTTCCTCTTCTCAATGGACCCTTTGCGACAGACCAACAATATATGTATATTATATAGTAAAATCAATGTTCCACAGTTTTCTCACCTTTCCTTTTGCTCTCTAGTTGGCAGCCTGCCTTGCCTCTCTTGTTGCACTCAGAAGTAGAAGATGAAGATGAGATCCAACCATAAGGATACTTTGATCAGTTAGTAGGCCTTAAACAAGATTCAAAATGAAACTTATGGAGTCACCTTGACTTTAAGATTAATCATTAAACCCCAAGATAATAAGATCCAAGGAGCCTTACAAATTTAAGAAAAGTGACCAGGTATTGTACTGAAGTATGTAAAGATTTAAAAGGACATGTAAAATGTTCACACTTTGAAAATGACCGTATGTATCTTAAAGCATTTATTATTTATCAATACCATTAAACCTTTTCCAATTCTAAGGATTAGCAAAAGGGTCTGCGTAATGTTTCTAAGGCCCTGCTACAACAATCAAACTTTTTACAAGAGTTATTCAATGAATGAGACGAGTCAAGGGGGAGACGTGATGTCAAAATTGTTGATTTAACTTAGGGTAACTGACTTTTCACTCCTTTTTAGTTACTTGAAATAAAAGGAGAAATTCAAACGTCTAAGTCAACAAAGCGTGAGGCCAACTGCTCCATTAATTGATTCTCAGCCATTCCAGAATCATCAAGCGCTGTTTATAATCTTTTATGAACTTTTCCAGTAAATGGTTACAACCAAGCTTTTTATACTCATTGTAAACATTATAAATTTTATAAATTTTATAAATATCATTTGGGGAAGGTCTACCGTGGGACGGACACTTCTGATAAAAACTGAACAATAAAACACTGAAATACAGAGGTTCTATCTCTTTCTGCTAAGCATCACTTTTCGAAAATCAATTCAGCCTGAAATTTAGCTCCACTAAAGAGATTTACGAAAACTATTAGCAAATATGGCGGGAAACCCCGCAAAAGAACCCGCAGGCTATGCCAAACGAGCCAGCACCACCCCCAAACGAAGCAACCCTCGGTTACCCACCTCAGGGTCAACCAGAATCACCCGCTCTCAAGCAGCAGCCATGAAAGCAGGCACCACCCCCCAACCTGGAGCTACTCCAACTAGCGCCAGTTCACCTGATCGCACTTCTGCAACCTGCACGCCTAACAGCTCTGTGTGTGTGCTGCCTCCCACCAACCCGCTGGGCCCCCTCCAACCAAGGAGGCCATCACCCACGCTGTTTTAATGGCGTCTGCTCAGTTGAATGCAACTCAGCCCATCCAGACATTCACCTCCCCCATTGTGTCAGCTAATTCAGCCCCATCTATTATTGCTGATGCCGTGTTTCTGGCTCCCTCCATGAGGGGCGATACCTGTAGCTACCTGGCCCCCAAATCCTCAGATGTAAGGTTAGATTAGCCGCACATTTCTGGTTCACTAAGCACCAAATTGGGACAATCTACTTTTCCCAATGAGGATTCAAATGGTTCGGATTTTTTGGAACTTCACACCAGTTCCAATCTCACCTGTCCCATTTAAACCCCGTAATTGGCACTTCTCAAGTCGGCACTTTATCGCAATATGCTGAAAACGACCAATTCACTAATCAGCCAATGAGTTTTGCCCACAAAATCACAGCAAACACTCGGGCTGAATTTACCCAAATAGATTGGGATGGTGATGAAACATCTCCCTCCTCCCAATTGGCTGGAGTTAATTCAATCTGGATGGGACTCCCCAATTTAGCGAGGCCCAACAATCACCTGGCCCCCAAACCCTCGGATGTAAGGTTGGATTAGCCGCACATTCTGGTTCACTAAACACCAAATTGGGACAATCTACTCTTCCCAATGGGGATTTAAATGGTTCAGATTTTGGAACTTCACACCAGTTCCAATCTCACCCGTCCCATTTAAACCCCATAATCGGCACTTCTCAAGTCGGCACTTTATCTCAATATGCTGAAAACGACCAATTCACCAATCAGCCAGTGAGTTTTGCCCACGAAATCACAGCAAATACTCGGGCTGAATTTACCCAAATAGATTGGGATGGTGATGAAACATCTCCCTCCTCCCAACTGGCTGGAGTTAATTCCAATCTGGATGGGCCTCCCCAATTTAGCGAGGCCCAACAAAACCGCCCCTCAATTTAATATGATGCCAGCAACTGCTGTAACATTCCAGAAACAAGGGAACTCCGCAAACTTGTCCAAACCACCAGCTCACACTCAACCTGCAATTGCAGCCCAAAGCAAACACAAACGCACCAAAGGAGCCACTGGGGCGTGGCAAAAAACCTCTGGCACCAACGCTACCCAAAGCAGATCCCCGTGAAGTGGCGTTTATTGCTGATGTTAAGAAGAAATGGGCCGAAACTAGAGCGCAAAAGCTCTACCTCGCTCAACCCTCTCCCACGCAATTCGCCTTTATTATGGGCATAACCCTGTTGAATTCTATACAGAGGATTACTTCTCATACTTTGCAGCGATTGCGGAGACATTCCCCTATTAACACCACCATCCATGAATCAGTGGAGGGCCACTACATCGATGTGGGATTCACTGAAGCTGCCCTTGCTGACCATGCTGCCACCCTCAGGTCATTATTCCACGCGGATCTCTTCGCATCTCCCGCACACGCTCTCACCTGGAGAAAATTTCATGGGTTACTTTTTCCAACCTACCAACGACTGTTGATCCTGAGTCTCTTAAACTGGCACTCCATCGTGGTTTAATGGAGTTTGGGTCTGTTCTTTCAGTGGACTTTAGCGTCCCCTCTTACTATGCTCCCACTCAAAGAGCTCGCACTGCTAGGGCGTCATTCATCCCTCCCCCACTGTATCCCGTAACATTGAGGTTATTCCTGTGTGGCGGTAGTTGGGGCATGCCCTGAGATCTTTTTTGTCGACCCTGATCAGGCGCGCCCCCGGTGTTCATGGTGTAACGCCCTTGGACACTTGTATAGTGGCTGCACAGCTCGAAAACAAGCCCTCTTAGCCACCACCCAGGGGCCTAAACCAGGCCAAAAACGATCCCACATGGCTGCTGCAGCAGCAATTCCACAACCCACACAATGGGTTCCTGTTCAAGACCTGTCCCCCTGAGAGGCCTTACGCCTAGCAGTTGAAACAGCTAACCCCACTATTGGTGTGGGATACCTTCGCGCTCATGCCCCCTTCCAATGGGCACCCCCCTCCAATCTCCCAGAGTCAACTCCCTCTCTCACCAAGCGCAAGGCATCCCCACAGGGTGCCCCTCGTCAGCCACCCCCACCAGGGCTCCGCGGCACCCCCCACCAACCCCCACCAGCGATTTATCGCATCAGCCCCTCAGCTCCCAATGGAGCTATGCCCACCAGCATGGACTGGCACCTGCGGCCTGCAGTAGAAGTGCCACCTCAAAGAGTCTCACCCCAACCCCACAGTCCATTTCGCGCGGATCCTTTGCAGTGTTGGAGGAAGTGAATATGGACTCAGACTCATCAAATGGGGACACCGCGGAGTGGGGCTCACCATTGAGCACCCTCAGGTCCTTCCCCTGCAACGGAGCGGGGGCAGCATCCTAGGCTGGCTTACTGGGTCCTCCGCCCCCCCACCCCTCTCCTTCCCCTCAGAACCCCCTCGACGCTCCTCACGGATTGCAGCTATCAGTCAAGCTAAAGGACTCAAAACTAGCCGCCTCACAGCAGGTCAGCGCTGGCAACCCCCAGGACATGGAGGGGAACAGCTATGAGTCCCCATGGCAGCACCCTGGCCCTGCAATCCATCAACGCAAATGGGTTGCGGGACTTTAAGCGGAGAGCCCGCCTCCTCCGAAACTTCAGGTCAGCACAAATTCGACATCGCTGCTGTCCAGGAGCCCCATATCCTCCCCCACGAACAATCTGCATGGAATGAACAGTTTGGAGGCAACTCCTTCTGGACAAACCATGCCGCCCTTATTGTTTTGAATCCCCGGGTTAAAACCCATTCTTTTCACAATATCTAGGTGGCCGCCCATACTGGCCAAACTCACCACTCCTGACTTCTCCCTTCTTCGCTGCAAGCATCTACCTGCCTAATGCAGGTCAGGAGCAAAATCGGCTCTTGGAAGAGCTCCTCCAACTCAATCTCCCACGGAATACAGTTCTCTTAGGAGATTTCAACACAACCATAAGTCGCGTCCGTGACTCTTACCCCTGCAGCAAAGGAACGCCCTGGATCAAGTCGCCTCCAGGATTTTCTTCTGCCTGAGTGGCTTTATAGATGCGCTTCCACCCTCCGCGTCTGGCCTAGGTTGCATGACTAGGATCCAGTATGATGGAGGAGCTTTCCAGTCAGCGTCACGCATAGATATGGCACTGATTGGCCCCTGCTAATTGGCCGCGTCTCCTCTCCCATCTCTCGTGACAACCATCTGAGTGATCACAGGTCACTCACCGTTGTCCTCACCACCACACTTAGACCGTCGCGTAGGTTCTGGCCTAGGGTTGCCCCAGCTCTTCTCAACAACCCCTTCACTAAGGAGAAGCTGTCTATGACCATCCGAGAGACTCTCACCTCCCCCACCCCACCTGCTTGACCACAAGGCTAGATGGGCGGTGACCAAGGAGGGCATCACCCGCGTTGCTTACAACTGTGCCAAAGCCCAGATGACTGCAGCTCGCGCCAGAGTCAAAGGGCGGAAGCCAGAATCAGACATCTAGAGCGAAACTGCCAGCCTTCGCCCTCTCCCAGATGGTTGGAAGACTGGGAAGCGGCGCAGGAAGCACTCCGCTTGAGCTCACACTGCAGGAAGAACGGGCAGCAAACTTTACAACATCTCGTTACTATGCTCAATGGGAACGCCCCACCCGCTTCTTCTTTCAGGAACAGAAAGCCCGGTCAACAGCGCAGGATATTACTGCACTGAAAATTGGCACTACAACCACTTCAGATAAGGAGGAAATCACGCAGGAACTACACCGCTTCTACTCCAGCCTCTTCCATGCCACCCAGGTGGACCCATCGGACATCCAAGACTTCCTGTGGCGGGCTCCAGAGCCGCCCATTGACCCACGGGCTGATGAGGCTCTACTGGCGCCTATTTCCATCCAGGAGGTGATGGAAACCCTTCTGAAATCCCCACGGCTTAAAGCCCCAGGCCCAGATGGAATACCCTTTGAGGTGTACCTTCTGGAACCTGCAGTGATAGCCAGAACCCTCCGCGACCTCTTCGCTGCACTCTTGGTGAATGGCGAGGTCCTCCCCGACCCAGAGGCTCAATCACGACCCTCATTCACAAGAAGTCAGACCGTGAGAACCTGGCGAACTGGCGCCCCATAGCGTTGATCAACACAGACCACAAGCTCTTCACGAAGCTTCTGGCCAACCGCATCACCAAATGGGTGTCACCTCGCCTCTCCCCATCCCAGTACGGTTTTATTCCGGGGAGGTCGTTATGGGACAACTATAATGACCTTCACGTGACTTTGACTGCTAACTCTCGTAAGGTGAATGGCTTTGTGGCTCTTCTGGATATGGAGAAAGCATATGATCGGGTAGCCTGGAAGTATATTGATGCTTCCCTGGCCCGCTTCCATCTCCCACCCGCAGCTAGGCGCTGGATATCATCGCTCTATGACCAGCTCCACACCAGAGTTCTGGCGCCAATGGGTTTTACAGTGGCAGTACCAGTTGGACAAGGTCTCCGGCAAGGGGACCCCCTGAGCCCTATCCTTTAACATCACCCTTGACCCCTCTTGGCCTCCTTACAGGACAAGCTAACAGGGATTCTGGTCCCAGGTAAAGCCCCACACGCACCATGGCATTTGCAGATGACACTGCCATTGCATTTGGCTGCCCTGGGGATGTTGCCCTCGCTGCTGTGACCATTGAGAGGTACACCAAGGCGTCCAACGCCATGGTCAACACCTCCAAGACAACAGTTGTACAGGTCGGCTCCCCCACCTTCCCCCCACCATTTGGTATTGAACCTGAGCGCGGTACCTTCCGTCACCTGGGCGTTCTCACCAACCAACAAGGAGTTGCGCTAAAAGACAATGAGGACTTGCTCCTTGCAGCAGTTAACTCCAGGATTGCCAGCTGGAACCGGCGGCACATCACCCCCCAGGGTCGAGCTCTGATGGCCAATGTGTTCCCTCCTCTCCAAAGTCTGGTTCCTAGCGCACGTCTGCCCATTCACAGATGCCTTTTATACGCGGCTCAATGTACTCCTCCGCTGTTGGATCTGGGGCTCAAACCATCCACCAATAGCCCTCTCAACCATTGCCCGACCCTGCAATGAAGGGGGCCTAGGGCTTCTGGACACGCGATCCCACGCCACCACAATCTTCCTGAAGTTCCTATGGCCGATTGTCTGCTGGGACGCGACCCCCATGCCCCAATGGGCGCCCGCCCTCCGCCAGTCAGTGTCAGCAGCTCTGGGTCTTCCTAGAGCATCTCTGACCTCATTAGGAGTGGCTCACAAACCACCCAGGCCATCGCCTAAAACCATCCTCATCCCCCTACTGGAACCAGGCTCTCCTTGCCCTGAAACGAGTAGGCGCGCGGATCCACCATGCCTTCCCATACAGAAGGGAAGGCCCTGGCCTCAGCCCACGTCGCCATGCAATTGTGCACAATGGACAAGTTGTCACAACTCGCCTCAACCCCCAAGATCGTCCTCCCATCCGCCCAAGACTCCTTGAGCTCCTCCCTCCCTCCGTGAGATTTGACCTTAAGGAATTGTGGAAGGACGTCTATCACCCCATCCTGTCAGCAAAGGTGTCCAACACCTTATGGAGAGTGCTCCACTGTTCATACAGGACAGGGGACCGGACTGGCCCTACCTTCCAGCACCGAAGCTGCCCCCGCTGTGTGGAGCCTATTGACTCCCACCTCCATCGTTTTTTCACCTGTCCAGGTGTCGCCGCATTTTGGCCAAAGGCCCGCGCGCTCCTCCATGCTCAGCCCTGGTCTGGACACCCTGTGCAAGACCTCATGTTTGAGCAGACATTGCCTGGTTGCCACCGACCCCTCCGTGTCCTCGCCTATGCCACAGCCATCTGGACCATCCATAACTCCTTCCTTCGTGCTGCCTTTGACCAGCAGGTGTGGACCCTTCCACACATGATCACCCACTTTCAGGTACACTTTGAGATGGCCCTGAAGGTCTGCACTATGTCGCCAACCCTCCCCCGCTCAGTTGTCACTGCAGCACGGCTCTGGCGCGCAAACCCCTCCCTTTCTCGATGCCTCCTCCTCCCTTTCCTCGCCTCAGGCTCTTAGGAGCCCAGGCGTAATTCAATAAACATCGATGAATCCCCCCCCTTGGGTTTTGGGACCATCTAGTACTAAAAAAAAAAAAAAAAAAAAACACTGAAATACATGAGAGGCACCCCAGAGGAGCCGAAGCTACCTCCTGTTGCTAACAAGACCGCCCATGGAAGGAAGAGGGGAGTGTTGATAAAACCTGAGCCAATACTGAGCACAAATTAAGGAAATGGTCTGAGATAAGGAACACACATAGGGCAGGATAAAACCGACTGGTGTTGACATGATGGCAGTTGGCCAAACAACCAATATTGAAAGTGATCTGTAAGGTAATAATGGAAGCAACGCACAGCTTCACAGAGGATGGTAGTAGTGCCAGTAAGAGCGTCAAGGACAACTGAATGGATCATCCACATAGCAATAGCCACAACTAAAGCACAAAGAGAGGGTTGAATGGGGAATTTCTATGGAAAAGGAAAAGATACGCTTAGACAGACTGAAAGTCTGTGCTTTTTCCTGGTCAAAGAGACGCATAACATCACAACAGATCGCCTGTGATGGAGGACAAACTTTCAAGTGGTGGACAATAGACCATATTGGCCACACACAACGCATGAAGACTGAGAGGCGTTGGACCGCCCAGCGATGTGGTATACCCACTTCAGGCATTTCTATACATGGGCGTGAATCTTGGTCTGTAATAGAGGATGGTGGGTGTACCGCCAAATGTCCTTCTGGTTGTCCAAAGGATAAAGTATATCCAACATGTCAAGATAGTCAACATGGCTGTGGATATGAACGACTAGGAATCAAACTGTGCAAAACGACCTGACCACGGACTTCTTATATGAAAAGGGGGTATGGCGACCCCACTGGGAGGTGTGGCCACTGATGATGATCCTCCATTCTGCGCGCTGTATAGTCAAGAGAATCCGCTTGAAGGGGGAAGGGGTCCCATGTGGGCTCATGGCAGAGGGGCGAGAGGCTAGATAGTTAAGGAGAGAGTTTGGGTGTCTTGGGTTGCGGAGGCAAAGAGTGCTAGTAAAGTTGGCGCATGCTATGAAAGACCAGCGTTGGGTAGAGAGTGTGGGGTTTGTTACCTGTGAATTACAGGCGCCAAGTATTTTGGAGGCTTGGTCCACATAGTTGATCAGTCCCATACCACCACTATGGCATGGGCCAAACAAGGCATCCAAGTACACAGGGGGAAGAAGGCCTAGCCAAAGCCAACCTTAGAGTAGGGCATACAGAGTAGCAAAGAAGGGTAGATAAAAAGCGATGGCATGGCAGCAAACCAAACTTTTGATAGGAGCAGAGATCTGGCAAGCACTACCCAGACCATCAGACTAGTTTGTTTGCCTCTTAGAGAGGCGATTCTCTTTGTAATGCTGTCTAAGATGCGGTTCTCCATTACAAAGGTGGCGTAGCTTTCAAGCCTCCAGCCAAGCTACCAGGTGGCGTACTGGACCAGCAGTGGGCCTTATTATAAAAGGAAGTACAAGTGGGGAGAAATTGGGTGACCACCTGGGCATGCTAATAAGATACTGTGCTGCTTGAATGAGTTTTTCTGAAGGGAAAGGGGACCAGCATGATTGGTATCTTCCAAGAAAAATGTTTTCAGTATTGTTGGTATTAAAAGTCGCATTACTAGCCCCTGGAGTACTCCTGAATAGATGCCTCCAGTATGCGTGCATCATAGTTACTAGAGACCCCAACCACACAATTGTCAGCAAACCCAAGCATCCTGAACGGTGCCTGGCCTTGCACATGAACACCAGTAAGGCGTTGAATTACACTGCGGTGGAGCGGGTCAAGGCTAAAGTTATATAGAAGTGATCTCAAAGGGTCTCTTTGATGTAGACCCCTTTGAGGGCAAACCAAATCAGTCAGGAAACCTGAGCCACGTACTGCCATAGTGGCTGACTCTACAAGCAATATTGCCCAGATGATGAATCTGGAGGGGAGGTGAAACTTGTGGAGGCAAGCCCTATAGTAGGCTCAGTTGACAAAAGCATGAACTTTCTGATGATAAAGGAACACAAGCGCATCAGTATCAGGCGATTGGCTGATTTTGGCTACTTTATGGACGTTGTCCCATATTGATCTCTTGTGGATAGAGCCAAATTGTTTCAGGGAGATAACCTCAGAGGCAACCACCTCAAGGCGATTGTCCATGATTTTTGATAAGATTTTTGGTGTCAGTGTTAGTAAGAGAGATAGGTCACCAGATATCAAAATATGCTTATCTCCCTTCTTAAACAAGGTCACCCTATACACCTCTTGGCCACTAGAAAGGAATCATGTCTCTAACATACATTCGTTATTGAGGATAGCAGCAGGGAATATACTATATAAATATTCTTGATAAAATTCATAAATAAGCCCATCTGGTCCTGGGCACCTATTGTACTCATTATACCATTTTATTTCCTGTAGATTATGCTCCTAAAGTCAGTACATCATTTTTTGCGGGTGAAAAATTGACCATAAAAGTTTTCTACTATTGTCCTAATAAAGAATTACCTTTTGCAAATTTAATTAGTATTCTGAAAACTAATCCTGAAGTAGAGTTTACTATTCCAGAAATTGTAGAAGTCAGTTATCATGTGTCCTTTCTATATAATGTTCAAATGAATAAGCTTTGTTAGTACTATATGTAATGCAATTTAGGATTTTAAGAAGTTCCAAGGAGGATTTAAACCTGTACAGTAGTGTTCATTTGACACGCACTACAGTTCATATTGCAAAATTGGCTTAAGAATTTGGGTCAGGTGGGATGATGGGGCACATCATGTTTGGATGCTCCCAATTCATCTTTCTTAATTATTGCCAAAGAGGCTTGTTTGTTCAGGTAATGCTTATGGTAAGGGTTGAGTCACCTGAACTAATTAGTTTTTCTGTTCACAGGGTGAATCATCAAGCAATTCTGAGGGTTCATTTCTTGCATACATATACTTTTCAGTTGTTCCAAAAGTGTCCAAGGTGAAGCCTTGAAATTATACATAATGAAACAGTTCATTTTTTAGTACTAGATGGTAAAAATTATTCGAGGTGGATCGACCTTGGGACAAATATACCACACCGAGAATGTTTTCTAGCCAGTACAGGTTTCGAACTCAAAACCTGCACCAGGGGTGGAAGCAGTTTTACCCGCTCGGCTAACCACCCAATGAAACAGTCATAAAATTGCGAAACTCTTATCTCAGCTGACAACAGAAAGGATAAGTTTAAACCTCTGACACTAAATCTTTTGTAATTGGCGTTGCTAACACCAAATAAAATCATTAATGATATAAGATTTCTTTAATTTTTTACTATTTATAAATCTAGAGTGCATATAAAAGGGTCAAGCGATTTGGGTTGCATATAAATGAACTTGAGTTTTTAACACATCATCTTCTTCTAATAAGCCGATTGTAAATTTGCAACTTAGTTTCATTGCCAGCGGAATCCAATTCAATGATTATCTGTGGATTCTCTTTATTCCAAAAATTATAGTATCGAGCACTAGCCTGCTTGTAATGCATGGCTTCTTTTACAAGCTCAATAGTGGTTTCAGTTGTTCTTGTGACCCTTGTGGCTCACGGCTGCATGGGTACCTTGTTTGTCTCAATTGATGTAGTTTGCAAAATTAATATTATTTCCTGTTTTGTAATTTGATCATTTCTCAGCTTTGTACTAATGGATAAG
This sequence comes from Massospora cicadina, assembly GCA_022478985.1. Lineage (NCBI taxonomy): Eukaryota > Fungi > Entomophthoromycota > Entomophthoromycetes > Entomophthorales > Entomophthoraceae > Massospora > Massospora cicadina. The sequence continues at coordinate 29,492 of JAKSZP010008455.1, forward strand.
CTTTCTTTAGAAGAAGCTCTAGTATTTTTTTGTCCTTGAGGTTTGAGCTTAAACTTATAAAATGGGTTTCTTTAAGGCTTTGTCTGCGACGCCATGTGCATATTCATTAGGGACTGGTATTTATACTTGCACGTCCTCTGACGACATGGTGACAGGCTGTTAAATTATTGGGGCCATCAGTGTTAGTAAGACCTCCATTGTCAGGGATTTTAGACCCCCAAACCCTTTGAAAAGGGCTTTAAAATTTAGTAGAATTATTAGATTGCTGGATGAGTCAGAGGCATTGTCTCAACTTCAAATATTAAAATATCTGATGAAGATGGTCAGAACAAAAACAAAATCAATTGGACTATCTATTTTTAATGCATCAATTATTAATCCTACCTTTTGGGCCTCCAAATCATTCCATAATCATCATCGTGACCCTTAAACTCTAAATCAACTTTTCTTGTGTAAGTGTGTACATTTATGCCTATTGTATTTATTGGACTCATTGTGCCAATTTTAACCCATGACAATCATGATCTTGACCTGAGAACATCACTATTCTGTTGCAAGAGAATCCCTTATAAATACTCCTAAACCTATTAAAAAAGTATCATCATTTGCCTAAGCTTTTCTTGCATTATTAGAAACTCTTCTCAGAGTAGAGACTTGCTATTCCAAGAACAAAAGAATACTGAGTATTTTATAGCTCTCTGTACAATATTCTGCGGAATTGGCATTGTTACAGAAGATAGGTCAAGTGAGTGATTAGTATCAATGGAGCTCCAGGAAGGATCTATATCTGAGCAAGTAGTGTTCTGGTCTCTTGCACTACATTGTGGTGCACAATACAGGCCCCCCATTCAATTAACATTCTAGTAACAGCTTTTAGTCTTAATCTAGAGAGGAAAGCAACTGAATAACTAAGAGCTCGTGTTTTATGTAATTCCACCAAGTCCTTCTCAGCTTGATCACACCAAAGTAGAATGCAGTTCTTCTTCAAGACACAAAGAAATTGATTTATACACTTTTACCATGGAGTAGATCCAGAAGATAAGCTGGATGTTTCTTAGAGGGTTCCAGCTGTCAAGTCACAAATTTTTATCCCTCATACCCTACTTATTTCTCATCGACACAATTATGATCAACTAAGTCAAAACTATGAGCTTTCCGTGGAATAATAACAGTCAACTTTTGTCCTTTTTGAGCAGCATTGACCTTCTAGATTAGTACAATGTGTATCTGCAGCCCAACACGCATAATTATCATATGACAATTGCTCCAAGGTCATGCCTTAATCATGGAAGTTTTAAAATGGGATAAACAAATTATGGATGCAAGAGCTCCTTACATAATCATCTAAAAATAGTTTTTGAGGAGTACAGCAGGCTGTCAACTCAAATATCAAATTTAGCCATTGAATCTCTTAATGACTAATAACCTATCAGGAAAGTAACCAGAGTGTAATCAAGATCAATCATCAAGATATAAATGAAAGAGGCACTACTGCCTCATGGATACACGAAGTAATTGTGTTTCAAACACATACTAGGAACGTAATAAATGCCACAAGAATAGAAATTCAGCTGTCTAATATGGTGGAAGAGCTCAGTCAATATATGCTACTGGAGATTCAAGTTGCTGCTCACTGAACTAGCCATTTTGCTGAATCGACTACCACTCTCCATGAAGAATTAAGGCACTTAAAGAACCAGCAGACAATTATGCATCAAAAACATCAATGCTTAGAAAACACATGCATATCCTTGACTAATGATTTAGGGGACGTTTTACAGGCTAAAAATGATTTTACTATATTACTCATGAGTTGTGTAATGTTATTAAAAAACAAAAGGCTGAGAATGCTGAGTTCCAATATTTGATCCATGGGCTACAAAGCGAGACTTCCACACTTAAGCACTTTGGGACTTGTGGAACATGATCAAGTGGAAATATCAACTTAAGAGGCGTTTTGAGACTGACTTGACTGATAGTGGTGCTGATGCAAAGTCCAAATACACTCCAAATAGATTAGACTGTAAAAGGAAGTCCCATCTGAAGTAGAAACTGCTCAATCTGAAGTTGTTCAGCCCCAACATTCCATTCTGGCAGCCCTATTGCATTACCCCAATGTCAGGTCCCTCTAATCGCTGTGAAGCCATGCTTTTGGATCCAGAAACCTGGGAGCTGATGTTAGATCCTCCCAGACCCCATTTGGAACTATCGCCCCATCATGCCATTCCAATTATTACAGAGTTTAAACCCTGTAAGCCTTCCACAGTTTGACTGACAGGGAATGAGCTATCTTTTTATGATACTTCTAATAATGACAATGCATGAGGTTGATAATTTGTTCAAGGCTACAAATATGATCAATTGTATAGAAAATTAAAGTAAGGACTTGATCATGCCTTACCTACCCAAGGACAATTAAAGCTACACTAATGTTGGGAACGCTGTGCTACGCGAATTTGGCAGACTCAAAAAAAGAATACATGAAAAATCTGAGTTCATGAAACTCAATTTTATAAAGTTGAGCCTGGTTTTGAGTTCACCAACTGGTTCTAACTTAATGTGTGGGATCCACTAAGGAGGCCACAAATAATATTTTAAAACGAAATATTTTACTTTTTATTAAAAGTATAAAATAACACCTATTTTGGTTTTTTATGTTTTTTATTAAAAAAGGCAGGGCAAAACCAGAAAAGGTCCCTTTGTCAATACTAGCTTTTCCTATTTAAACTAGTTCAAATTTTGGGACCATCGATATTTGAGGCAAAAGAATGCAAAGCTCAGTCTTCCAAATTAGGTAATATAGGCTTTTGGCCTATCAGATCAAAGATAAAAAATTTTTAGAGGTAAAACTGACCCATGTGGTAACAATTTGATGAATTGTATCCAATCACCAGTGAGTAGAATCTTTTCACCTCGGCGGTGGTCTGACTCAGATGGTAATGATTGGCTAATGTTTACCCTATCATCCTCAAGTAAAATCTTTTCACCTTGGTGGTGGTTAACCTTGGACAATGATTGGTTAACTCACATCCAATCATTGATGGGTAACATCCTCTTGCTTTGCGGAGGTTCCAATCCATGCAATATTATACTCCTCATATTTGACTGAGGAGTTGGAGTATTTCTATTATTAATTATTACCATTTTAAGCCAATTTTTGTGATAAATTGTATTATTCCAGTTGTTAGGATTCCACCGAGAGTCCACTAAGGTCTTTTCGCTGTGGGTATTCATATCGTTGATATCCACATTATTATCTAAAAATTTGGCAGGTGATGGGCCAATTATAGTAGCAGAATCAGGAACACTAACTCCAACATTCTTTGTCTTAGATCAAAAAGGAGAATGTCTGACATCGCCCCCCTCAAGAATGTTGGTAGGGGTGTTGCGATTATGGTAGAGTGGTACCTTTTCATCCACTTGAGAGGTAGGAAGGGGGATGCGGAGCTTATTGGCAACTGGCCTTTTTTTGTCGCAGTTTTTTTGGGGTTAGTATACATGCAGGAGGACTCCTTCTTGCTGGGTCCGTTATTGGCTAAAACTAAGGGAACTTCATAATTGAGCAACAATAGGATCCCTTGCTTCATATTGATAATGCCATCATATTTGATCATGAACTGCGTGCTTATAAGTATATCATTATCGTTGTTATCTAAAGCCACAGCAGGGGCCAATAGGATAAGCTTCCCAATACAAATGGGAAGGGACAAGTAAGCACCCAGCGCGCGGGTGTTGTTTGGGCCAGCGGTTCCATAGTCTTGGTTGTACTCCAAGTCAGGTGCAAGCTTGATTTTTTTATCAGCTTGGAGGAGATTACATTCACCGGGGAGCCAGTATCTAAGATGGCCATCACCAAAACTTTTTGAATCACCACTTTGACCTTTGTGAGTATCCCCCCAAAAGTGGGCGTTAGCGCTAAGACCTTCCTAAGATAAAAATTGGAGGTTAATTTGTATGCTGTATTGGGGTAGTTTTCCTTGATGGATTTCATGGTGTGGCTATACTGGATAGGGCATATAAGATGAGACACCACCTCATCTGTATCGCTAGCAGTATCAATAATGATTAGTTCCCCCAGAACTTGGCTGAGGTACGTTTCTTCAGGTATAGTGGCATCAACCACTCCTCCAGCATTTAAGCAATCAGGGATTTCCACCTCAGCAGGTGCTCCAACAATGTAATAGCCAACCTCATCCGTATCCCCCTCAGAATCATCTCCTGGGTATTTTTAATGCAAGGTAATGGCATTAGTTGATTAAATGAGTTAGGCACATGAGGTTTGTCAGCAATAGGTGTTCCCTTCCCTACGCTGACATTTCTTTTCCCTGCTCCTGTTCCTCAGCGTCAGCTTTCTTTTTCCAGCATGTAGCCTCCATGTGGCCAAACCTGTTGCAGTATTCGCACCAAGGGAGTTCAGGACAATTTACTTTGGGGTTTTGTTCTTTAGGGTCCATTATCTGAAGGGGCTCATTCTTATCCTCAATAGCTAGGGCTCGAGGCTTAGGCTTTTGATCATCAATGGTTAAAACGCAAGGTCGAGATACTGCTCCACGTGGAACTTTGGGCCTATGGAAGTCAGTGACATCTATTAATGCCTCCTTTATGTCTTGAATGGTATGAAAATAGTGTTTAACTGAAGTGATGTGCATCACTAGCGATGGGTAAGAAGCCACTCCATTCAATATGGTGGCTACAGCATCATCCAAAGTCATCATCTTTGAAGTTAACAATGTCTGGGCTTCCAAATAGAATTGTTCTGCAAAAGCAATCACTGACTCTCCTTTTCGGATACTCATATGCATGATGGCTTGCTTTTTCATGCTTTTAGCTTGTTTGGAGCCGAACGTGTTTATGAGGGCCTCTTTAACCTCGGACCAGGTGCTAAGAGCATCCATATGTGGGACCATCACCTCTTGTGCCATGCGGCCCAAACAGGAAAGGATATGTTTGGCCTTCTGATGATCAGTCACCCCTTCCATAGCTGCTTCATAGATATATAGAAATAAAGCGATGCTACCCTTGCCGGGGATAAACTTGTCTTTGAACGTTGGTTTGAATGGAATAGATTCACCCTCAGTAAGGGTATGAATAGCTGGAGCTTCTGTTATTGGAGTTTCAGAGCGGTAGCTCAACTGATCAAAGGTTCGTGAAAGGCGATCAAATTGATTTTGCATGGCTTCAAGCTGGGTTTCAGTTTTAAAGAGGGCTTCTAGAGGCTCAGATTCGCACAGTCTTAATTGAGCTTCGATCCCTGATTTATAAGTTTCAAAGATATTCACTCAATTATCATTGCAGAGACTTGAAAACAAAGTTGTGACACCATTGAGCTTAGGCTTAATTGAGCAGTTTCCATGGCTTTCACGTGGTTCTTCAGCTCTTCTTTCATTTGGTTACACCCTTCATCGTCATGAGAGTGAGAACTTGGGCCTTGTACTCCATCCTTTATCTGCTCATACTTCTGATTGACCTTCATTAGTTGACTATATACTTCCATCAACAGCCCAGGGCTTTCCAGAGAAGCTTTCATCCTTATTACTTCGATTTCACATTCAGTCAGGCGACGTGCCAAATATTTGGTATTTTCCAACGAAGCTTTAAGAGCTAGCTCCTTTTCTAGCTGAACAACCTTGGCCGCGAGGGTGGTGGTGGGGCTAGATGGTTCAAGCGACAGATGATTTTCAAGCTCATCCACACGCGAGAAGGCTTGAATTAACTGTCACTCCACTACAGCCACACGCTGTTCATATTCCTCTTGGAGGACGGATTCAGGCGCTGATAAGTCACAATGTGGTTGCTCGATTTTCTTTTTAAATTCTTTAGCAAACTCCTCCAACATTGAGCGTGTGTTAGCAGAGGAGGCATTCAGTTCATCCCTAAAAATCTTCATGGTCTCCTCAACATACTTTATAATCCCAGTGTCCATGGTAGCAAATCGATCATGTAGCTGAATGATGAAGTTTTGATTGGCTTCCACACCAGATCTAACTGCTCCAAGATGTTCAGAGGTCAGTTGATACAACTTGTCATAGGCTAAATTCAGAGCTGCATGGGTATCTCGGTGTCAATGAAGCTCTTCATGATGGCCAGCTAAGAGATGCATCATATGGACCAAGGCAGGGTGAGCGAACTTGCGTACATAGGTGGTCAAATTTTTAAGCTGACCATAGGTTTCTGGGAGGACACTAGTCTCATAGAGAAACAAGTGACATTCCTCTACCAACAACACTCGTTCATGAGATGCAATGTCGCCAGGATTAAGGATGCCATGAGTAAGATCTCTCACAACTTCAGTGGCTGGCCAAGTGATGCAATGAGACTCAGGTATTAATATAGGTTCAAATTGTTCTTCTTCAAATATTAGAGCAGTAGGACTATCCATGCGATCATCTTCTTCAGTTTCTTCCCCATTTTGCACCCAATGGGTGACACTCTCCATTTTTTTTTTTTTAATACTTATCAAAGTATGCAGGGGGCTCGACCCCTGTAGTGAGCACCAATTTGTGGGATCCACTAAGGAGGCCACAAATAATATTTTAAAAAGAAATATTTTACTTTTTATTAAAATTATAAAATAACACTTATTTTGGTTTTTTATGTTTTCTATTATAAAGGCAGGGCAAAACCAGAAAAGGTCTTTTTGTCAATACTAGCTTTTCCTATTTAAATTAGTTCAAATTTTGAGACCATCAATATTCAAGACAAAAGAATGCAAAGCTCAGTCTTCTGAATTAGGGAATATAGGCTTTTGGCCTATCAGATTGAAGATAAAAATTTTTAGAGGTAAAACTGACCCATGCGGTAACGATTTGATGAATTGTATCCAATCACCAGTGAGTAAAATCTTACACCTTGGCGGTGGTCTGACTCGGATGGTAATGATTGGGTATTTTGGTGGTAGTCAGACTCAGATGGTAATGATTGGCTAATGTTTACCCTATCATCCTTGAGTAAAAATCTTTTCACCTCAACGGTGGTTAGACTTGGACAATGATTGGTTAACTTGCATCCAATCATTGACAGGTAACATCCTCTTGCCTGGCGGAGGTTCCAATCCATGCAATATTATACTCCTCATATTTGACTGAGGAGTTGGAGTATCTCTATTATTAATTATTACCATTTTAAGCCAATTTTTGTGATAAATTGTATTATTCCGGTTGTTAGGTTCCACCTATAATCCAATAAGGTCTTTTCGCTGTGGGTATACATATTGTTAATATCCACATTATTATCTAAAAATTTGGCAGGTGATGGGCCAGTTATAGTAGCAGAATCAGGAACACTAACTCCAACATTCTTTGTCTTAGATCAAAAATGAGAATGTCCAACATAAGGTACAGGACCTATTAAGAGCCAAGGCCGTGGCTGAATTTGACATGTAAATCAACTTGTAAAATGGTACTAAGGACTACCCAGAACTAGACTGTTTGCTGCTGCCCATGTTGGCTAAGAGTTTAAATACTTCTGCGAAGAATGAATACCTCAAGTGCTTCTAAGGTTACCTTTGGACTACCAAATATTTAAACAAGCAATAGTTGCACTAACCCTAAACAAGTTAACGGTAAGAACTAAAATTAAATCATGCTATAACTGGCGTGGAAATATGGGTCCTTCAGCAGAAATTTACTTTAAGTTAGTTGATTATTTGCAAGTCCATGGGGCACTGTACCAGTTGCTCAAAAGTTATTTTAACTAAATCTATATTGTTTTAAATTTATATGTTGCTGAAAAGGGAAAAGATATGTGGTAATAGAGATGGGATACTCTATTAACAAACAATCATCTACCCCACCTCAGAAGCAGAACAAGATTAATTCTCATCCAGTGCTGCAATATCACAAAGCCAGCGAGCTGAACATGAAAATAAAAGCCAGAAATTATCTCCAAGCCTTAAGCCACAAAGCTTGTGGAACAGAGACTATTTAAAGAACTAGATGTGACAAGTGCTTTAAATCTTGAAAGTAGTCAAAATAGCCCTACCTCATGAAACTTTAAATATCTTTCCAGATATAGTGTATAAGATAAAAGCCATGATTAACCAAATTAATAACCCTACTGTTATCACATTAAACAATAGCTTTGCTTATTTGTATGATTATAATTATATCGACATACTTTTTATAAGATGCAAGTTTGCGCAATACTTGACAGCGGTGCACCTGTTAACACAAACTTGAGCCATTTCCAAAAAGTAAATAATTACTCCTGATGTGGATCATTTTTAACAATATGGGACTGCAGGCCCATGAAACACCATCAGCAAATGTGCCTTACAATGCCCTACCAATGAGATTTGGATCTCTTTCAGTTAGCTCCCCTACCATAGTATTACTCATCCTGAACTATAAATTCTCAATTATCATGTGTTTTCTAAAATTTTATCATACAGTTCTTACTATGAGGAAAATGCTTTCAATATTATTAATCTGATTTTGCCCCTCCATTACTCTCAGGATGAGCAGATCTCGCTTACTAATTTAAATATTTTTAATGTGACTTATACTGTCAGAAAATCGCTTTTCTGACTATAGGCTCTTCTGGTTGGCAATCCAACCAGTATAAAGACTAGTCAGCCCTTGCTATTTTGCCTTAGTCGTTGAGGCCAGAAGTACCAGCTGACCCCTTGGCGTGTCACCCACGCCATTTGAAAATCTCCCAGTCTAAACACCAACCCAAAAAAATAAACATAAACATAAATATATAGGGAGAATAGTAAAGGTAGATATTTATTAAAAGGGAATCGTCAGGTATTTATACATAAAAAAGGGCTATTGCACCAACCATCAACCTATTGGCTCATTGCTGGTTCTTCCAGCCAACCACTCTCTCAGCCTTCCAATGCACTACTCTCTTCCCTGGCGTTGACCCTCTCGCCACATCCTTCCTGATGTCCAGATTTATTAGGTCTGGATCATCCTCAGCCTTGAGTCACCAGTGAGCCATATAAACTATTTTTAAATAAACATCATATTTGGATTCGACTTTTGAATTGATTATTATGCACTGGAAACTAATCCAGTCACCCACTTTGACTCAAATTATCTTAGCATCTCGCCAACATCATGTTTCAACTCATAATATTTGATCAAATTGGGAATTACCTTATTCAGGCAATCTTTAAATATATAAATGAGATGCCAAAAACAACCCTGGCTGCCTAGAACTTGGAATAGTCAGTTTCCATTGACATTAATCAAATAATATAAATGGGATCATCCTTGGTTACTAGTCGCTGGTGATCCTTATACCAATTTGGACCGAAGATTGACTCTACTCAATCCTAACTTCCAAACTCGGCGTAATGCATATATTTGGATCAACCTTTTGGGGAGCAACTCTTCACGCAATCATCAAACTATAAGAAATTCAGTTGATAATCCATTCTGCTGGTATTAGCCTATTTCATCCTAAATCTCATTAAATCATTGGATGAATCCATATGGTTAATTTTCCGACATATATTATAGGAACATTTGCTATTTAGTATAAGCAGACTTGTCGTTGTATTCAGGCCCCAAACACCATCATTTCTGAAAGCCAAAACACTATTATACGCGCTTCCACCAGTTGAGAGCTACTCCCAGGGAACAGCGAGTATAAAGCATGGGACTTTCCCTGGACCTTCCAGATAGGTCGTTAGAGAAGTTTAAACCCCATTCAGAAAACTTCCCAAATCAAACCTCAAGCAGCACCTGGTTTAATTGTCACTGGACAATAAAAGATCTGTGTGCTACTCTATAATCTGATCACTCAGAAGATCATTGTGACCAAAGGACAGAAGATCACATAAGTTTATCTGCTGCCCTGGGATGAGCTACTAATTTTTGTGAGTATTGGAACCTTTCAGAGTTTGGCTTACGCAACACCACTCCTAACAAAAGTACAATTTTATCTTATAACCTTTTGGAGGACCTTTCAGAAGAAAAAAGAGCCAATAAGAACTTTACTACAAAATATGTGAATATCAACTACTGAAGATTGTAACCAAGGGTGCTCCAAAGGTATTTTGTACTACAATAACACGGGGATGCCCTTCCCATACACTCTCAAACCATAAAACACAGTTCAGCTAGAAAAGAAGTCGTACAAAAGAGAAAAACTAAAAACTATGAAAATTAATGATTGTGCTCTCAGCGTAAAAAACTCTTAACAGTAGAATGGGGTTGAAAATGCGCTCTTAGCTGTAAAACTATCGGAGAGGTCAATGAAGATGAAAAGATAGGGTGAAATAGCCTACTTTATTGAGTTATAAGGATTTGATATTTATAAGGCGATTGAAGACACGATGCCAAGAGGACCTCCATGACCCCATACAATAAGGATCTTTTGCTTTCTTCCAGATCGTCTGTCTAGTTAATGCCATTATTGTTCTGCACCATCCATGTGACCGCAAAGGTGGAGCTGCACTTTTTGAGGCTTTGGAATTGGAGGTGCAAATTCAGAAGTCATATCCATCAATTCATGAGCGCATGATGCTCCCTGTAAAATCTCTCGTCAGTACTTTAAGGATGTGTTTTGATCATGAGGGCTCAAAAGGTGACTTATTGAGGATCAATTTAGAAGTAGGGATCTCAGCTCACTCATAAATCCAACTCTCAAACAACCCCCTTGAGATCCTGTTGGATGGGTTATAGGACCATAGGTTTTGCGCATAAACTCAGTTTACCACATCCCTGATTAATTTTGGCAATGAAGTACTAAGTGTACACCCTATGAATGACCTTGTAGGGTCCATACCAAAGAACATTGAGCTTATTTTGTCAACCTCGAGGTAAATGATAATAAAATAGAATATTTTATCTAATTGAAAAATCAGTAAGGAGGCTCGGTCAACATTAAATTGTATGTCTCTCTTTCTGTGGTGGTGACAACTCCTTGATTGGTTAGGACTCGAAGCCAGATAATATCATCAGCTAAAACACTCATAGTCAAATTGGAGCTCTAAGGCTCATTGTAATGAATTGGAATCCCAAGTTCCCATCCACCATCAACACACTCTAAATTAGAGAGTTGACTCAATCCAATTTGGGTAACCGTGTATTTGACCTTAATGTCAAGATTATTATACCAATTGATTTGTCCCAATTGGCAGAGGTATGGTGGTGAAACAGTCAAATCACTCTTGGCTACTGATGGAATTGACTGAATAACACGTCTTATACTCATCACCAGGCCTATGGATCAAGGCCTGGATCCGATCTGGCCTCTGACACCTGGGTATTTATTATCCTCAGTCCACTGTATTACTCTAGATTCATCAGGGCTTTGACACCTGGTCCACACTACAGGCAGAGGTGTGGATTCAGTTCAATCTCTTTGGACCTCTCAGTTACATCTGGGGGTTGTTAAAGTCATGGCTGAAAATAAGGAAGGCTCCATAAAATTGGGCATTACCTCAAGAGTAACACTCAAGGACCAACACATAGATAGTGGAATAAACTCAAAAGTAAATTTAAACTCACACTTTTTTAATACTAGAATTGCCCAACCCTAAAGGGGGAGCCACTATTCATCTTTATTTGTGAGAGAGCAAAACAAAGGGACTAAATAAATTAAAAAAAATTTCTCAATATGGCACCTCAGCTAAAAGCCTAGGAAGCCATATTGGAGCGTGAGAAAGCTTTGAAGAATATTTTTTCTGGCACAAACTTTAGCTGGCGGACCATGGTGGACAGCTTAGAGGTTGGGGCATCAGCGACATGAGGCATTAGGAGGTATAATTGTGAGTTTTTTCGTTTGAGACTGGCGGTGTCCATCTCCTCAACGTATTGAGCAAGTTGGTGCTCAGCAAAAGTAATTAGAGATGGCACACAAGTGAACAACTTGATGTGCTGGCAGGTTCATGGATAATTGGGATCAAAAAGAGAAATTTTTGCCACTTTGATGCATGTGCAGCTTGCACCAAAAGTGAGCTCCTCAATTTCGTATTTTGCATCTTCCTCAAAATCATGGGGAAAATTGGGGATAGGAATATACTCAACAAGGGGCTCCATCGCTCCATGAAGTTGCTGGCGAAGTAGGGTGTTGGCAGGGGCAGCTGCTGCCTCAACTGCCATTTTGTTGATATTTTTATTGTTTTTTAACTGAGGCAAGCTTACCAGGGGATGAACATTACCGAGCTCCAAGGAGCAAAAAAAGTATGCTAGAATTTAAACAAACAGAAAGAGACAAATGGATTACTCAAACCAAATAGAAAAAAACAAAATAAAAACAAAAATTAACTAACCAGTTCAGATGCAGTAAACTGCTATGCGTCCATGATGGGGGTGAGTTGGGATCAGGAGGCTCATCTTCCTCCTCTGTGTTGGACAGTTTATGGCAGAGCAATAAAAGCACGGGTGTGGGTGCATCCTCAAAAATGGGGGTCAAGATAGCAAGGTGGCTCATAAAGCTCAAATTTAGCTATGAGGAGGGTTGTGATATATTCAGAAAGGGCTTTTTCAGCCTTGAGGTGGACTTCAGGTTGCATGGTAAATGTGGCAATGTTGCTGCTGGTAATGCAGTCCTTGGGGCCAAATTTTGTGACCATCCCAACTTTTTATACTGCCTCGTGGGCAACTTGTTAGAGACAGAGTTTTTTTTATTAATTTGTTGCATGGGGGGAAGGATAGGGAAGGTTACCCCTTTGGCCAAGACTGCTAATTATTTTGCTACAGCCTTTTGGAAGGGGTGACAATCAGGGGGCAACAGCCTCTTTGGTGAGTTGGTGGTCACTTTGGAATTCATCCACATCTGAGCATAGAGCATAGTGGAGAGTTGGAAATTAAGCTGCATATTCTGCATTTAGGTACATTTTGAGGCCTGAGGCCTCGACTGAGCAAAGGATGGGACTTCCCAAATCAACTTCCTCTAATTAATCACAGGGATTTTGGTTGAAGATGATAGGTTGGTCAGCATACGGATAGGCTAAATTGGGTGGCTGGGTAGGTGAATTTTTTTAATTTGAGGTCCATGATGACTCCTGATTAGTTGGTGTAGGAGTGGTGGTTTGGCATTTCAGTTTCTTATTGGTTGAATCTTTGGCAGTTGCATCTACCATTTTGGGTGGGGGAGGGAGGATTGTTCCCAAGTAAAAAATATTTTTATGTCAGCTATGGGAGCATCATGGTGAAAGTCAAGCACGTGCTCCATCTCAGGCTATGGTGGGGAAGCGCCACTTTGAGTGGTCCAGGTCAAAACTAATAAGCAGATCATGCACCCCTTATCTACTATGGCCCATAAAGGGTGGTTGGGGGTGGAGGGGACAACTGTGTGAAGGGGAATCAAAATGGCAATTTTGCTTGATATTTGGCATATGGTTGCAAAGGCGCGAGGGCCTGCTAGTCAGTTGGTTCTGTTAGTAACCATAAATTGTAAAATGGGTTCAGCTCCATACACTGACAACACAGCTATTATTTTATTGTATAAAGTCTCAGGGGGAGGTGGGTGGCAAGCCTGAAAATTGAACCACAAGAGTGGTATCATCAGGCAACCAGGTGCAAGTGGTTGGGATGGGTATCCTGGAACACCAGGGGAATGTTAGCTGCAATTGCAGCATCATCTTTGCAAGTGAAGCTGAGGTCAAAGTACCCTTTGTAGGGGTGGAAATCAATAAAGCCTGCAGGTTGCATAAGCACCTAGGTTAATTCAATCTAATATGTTTGTCATTGTAGAAGAACAAGTTGCCATATTTGACCCAGAGGCTAAATTGAATCTTGCTTCAGGGGAGCACAATGGGGTTATGAGGCACCATTTGAGAGCATGCAAGGTGGAGAATGAGATCCTTGGGGGTTTGTATCGACCCAAGGAATTGGGGGGACTAGTTGATCTGGTTCAAAAGCATTTCCCCACTGGGTGGAAGATTCTAGGGGGTTTCATCGCTGCCCCATTTTGGAGCAGCGGGCTGTTAGGCTGAGTACATTGGTGATTTGCTGTTTGTTAGTTTTTTGGAGTTGTTTAATTCTTCTGTAATTCTACAATTTGCTCAAATGTGTAATCAAGCGGAAATTTTGTTGATATTTTTATAAATATAAAACCCAGTTTTTGAGTGAAAATGACAAGAGAACAAAATGGGAGGATTAATAAAAAAATTCTCCAAAGTGAAATCCAGATTGACATTAAAAGCCATTTACTATTGTCAATCCATTTAAGACACTAAAATGGATTAAGCTTAGCCTGTAAGACATTTGCCCTCCAGGCTTCAAAATAAGAATTTTTGGGGCAGAATCGGCCAGAAAGGGAAAATGTTGGGCATTTACAAGTCTACAATACTTAAGGTATCAATTTTAATATTAGTAATGAGTCCCTCAGCTAAAAGACACTGTTGATTCTTGGTGAACCCTGCGAATTGGGGCAACATTTTTACAAATACTATTTGGGAAAATACCACCAAATTGGGAAATCCAATTCCTCCGACCTCACAGCCTATTCTGGGGCACCCATCAAAGGGTTTTCCCCCAATCCATTTAGTCCATTTTCAAGCACCTACGCTGGGACCACCTCCTTTTATAGGCGTGGCAGGGGTCCCCCAAGGTGCAATATTTTTAGCAAAAAGGGGCTTGGCTAAAATATATTAAGTCATTACCCACAGGTACTTATTGCCCCAAAATAATCCCCCATTTGTTGCTCAGCCTAAGTGAAGTGAGTTTACTGAGCTTTGATAGGCTAATTTCACATATTTTCTACTTTGGATTATTCTAAGCTATTCCATTCTTATTATTGTATTTCCCTATAACCTCGCTATAGTTATAAACTGAATGATCCAAGATCAAGAGTTTATATTTTCCCCTATCCCTGGCTGGGATTAATAAAATCTAGAAAAACCCTAATTTCTAAAGCTTTTAAAGTTTTAAAATTTTTATTATAATTGAGGTACCAACCCCTTATTGTTGGATATTGGTAAAATAAGCACCAAGCGAGCATCTTCAGCACCCAAAATCCAACTAGTGGTGCTCATATCAGGGGCACTTTTATACCACAAAAATGACATCTATTATGGAATCAAGGCTTGTGCTTTAGAAAACTAACTAGCCTGTGCTTTGGATCGCCTCAAAGCTTGAGCAGCACTCTCCACAAGGCCCTTATGGGCCCTCCCCTAAACTTCTTAAACCTTTGTTTTAAGATAAGTTTACACCTGGTGAGGGCAGTATCGCCTCCTTAAGTTATATTTACTTATCTGCAATGGAAGGAGCAACTGACTATCAAAAAACAACTTTATCCGCACCTGCTTAAGTTGGATGGCTCTGGAGATCATAGTTCCTCTTATAGCCACACTTATCACCATAACGGAGATTAAATAAGCGTTGAGTGAAGAGTTTGGTTCTAAGCATAGATTGCGAAGGAAAAAACAGGTTTTTATGTGCCTTAGCCTGCAAGAGGGAGAATCAGTCCCCTCATTTGTTAAGCAATTCTATACCAAAGCTCAACCTTTATTGTTGGCCAAAATGCTTCCCTTAGATAATGCTATTGCTGCTATAGTGGCTAATTTGACGTCTTATCCCTCTTTAGTAATTCATATTTCTGCAGTTAAGCATTCCTTCAACACGGTACGGGATATTAAAGAGGCGCTACTATCAGTGGCTGACTTCTATTAACATGAACTTCTGAAAAAAGCTCCAAAGCGATAATCAACACTGACACCTCCTGCCTCTTCTATGGCTGTATCCCTCTGGAACTCAGCTTCTGCAGAGACGCAACGACAAATTACTCCTTCACCATGTGGGGATGGCCATAAATATTGGTAGTTAAGGGGGAGCGCTCCCCTTCAGCTTCAGGTTCAACAGCTCAGCTTGTGAAGACAATTTATCACGTTGCCTGGTCCGCCTCTTGCTAAACATTCTACTAAGGTGGAAAAAATACCACATCTGTCTAAGCTGCTGCCTCAAACCCCTCCGCCTCAACTCCAGCTGCCCCTAGTTCAAAACCTGCATTTATGGGGCAACCCAAGATGGTCAATTCTAAGGCAAAAATTGAAGCCATTGCACTTCCAACGCCTCCCCCAAAGGTTGGTACAGCTACTATGCTCCCTCCAATAGTAAAAGGGTAGATGAGAGCGACAAAGCCCTCTTTTGTGAGGAGATTAAGCCAGTCTCTCAGCCACTCTTAGTAACTCGTTGAGGTGCATTGACAATCCCTCTGATGAAGAGTCTGAAGAGGGTGGGGAAGATGCAGGCTACAATGTTTTGGGGGCCTCAATGGAAGTAAAGGTTCCAGATAGGTTGAGGCTGAAGAGAATTGATATCTCCATAATACCACGATAACCTATCTTAAGTAGTTGTTAAGGTTTTCAGAGGTGATCAATACCACTAGTGATGCTGACCAGCTTATTGGTACAGTGATCTGATCCACCCAGCAGGTTTATACCTCCAATATATCAAAAACAACTACCCTGCTTTGGCTCAACGCCTTGCTTCCACTCTCCAGTTGGAGGAGGTCCTCGCCCTCCCTCCTACTTTTGATAACACAATAACCAAGGTAGAGGTTGTTAACAAAAAGGTGCGCGTTCTAGCTGTCCTTGATACATGTGCTCCAGTAAACGTGGTCTCCTAAAAAGCTTATTGAAAAAAATTAAGTTGGCGCCTGACCAGGATTATTTAAAAAGATTGGAACTGCAGGGCCTAACAATACGCGAGCTATTGGAGCCTACTCTTCTTTACCCATACGGATTAATAAATTCTTACAGGCTTCCCCCACTGTGGCATTAGCCAATAATGCCTATGACCTACTTATTGGCACTCAATTCATAATTGAGTATGATGTATTATTAATATGAAACAAGGCTTTCTATCCCTTTCAGATTATGAAGTTCCCTTAATCTTTAAAACGATGAGCCTAAAAAGAAGGAATATACACGTGTAGTTGAGTATCCTTCATCTGCCCTCACGTTTACTTATACAGCATCGAACAGAAACAAAAAAAGCTGCCTGATTCTGTGGTTGCTTCAAAGGGAATTCCATTGTATGCGTCAGAAGAGGTAGTAGTCAAAGCGGGTGAACAGAAGGTGATAGACACCAAAATTATTATGCAAGCTCCCCACAACTGCTTACTGCACTTAACAAGCATTGATGGAAGAAACCCTTTGGAACCTCAGGTATTTCCAGGTATCCTAGACCATGCCTACAAGCGACCTATTAATATTTTGCTTGGGAATCTCACTATAAAGGACATAGTTTTAAAGAAGCATCTGGAGATTGGAAAATCCCTGTTGATTCCTATTGAAGACTCTCACCAAGTCCAATATATAGGTCTATGCTGGATATGGGATTAACCACTGACCAAATGATATGCGCTTTGCCCAACGTTCAGATTTCTGATGAGCTAACTCCCTCTGAACTTAATAAAGTACATTACTTACTGGAGTCATATAGTGATATTTTCTTCAAATCTGATACTGACTACATGCATATGTAGGGCTGGTGCCACACCATTGATGTTGGTGATGCCAAGCCTATTTGATCCAAGCCTTATCAGAAATAAAAGTTGGGGAGCTCCAGATGAAGACGGAGCTCAAACAGATACTGGACGCGGGGCTACTGATGTCTTATAAAAGTCCCTGGTCATCTCCACTATTTTTCATAAAAAAATTGTAGATATCGAGTAATTATGGAATACCTAAAGATGAATAACCTCACCAAGAAGGACAGCTATCCAATCCCGAAAATAAATGATGCTCTACCAAATTATCTGGGTCTAAATTTTTTGTTCCGCCATGGACTTGACTAGCGGATACTGGAAAATGGACCTATCTCAGCAAGACTAGGAAAAGTGTGCGCTTATCTTCAGCGAGGGTCTCTTCCAACCTACCTGATTACCACAAGGGTTATACAATGCGCCCACCTCTTTCCAGCGATCAATGTACCACATCTTACAGGATCTTAAGCTTCGTTGCATAATTGTATATCTTGATGATATCACCGTCTTTTCATGAACCTTCAATGAACACTTTTCACATTTAAAGGAATCTTTACAACGTTTGTGGGCCTCTCACATTAAGCTGAAGCCCTCCAAATGTACATTTTTTTAGTACTAGATGGTCCCAACCCAAGGGGGATTCATCGATGTACCTCCAAATGTACATTCTTCCAAGAGAAGTTGGACTTCCTGGGTCACGCCTTCTCTTCATATGGGATCCAGCCTCTCAAAGGTAAGATCAAGGCAATATCCAAGATGCCTGCTCACAAAACCCTATGTGATATTCAGGTGTTTTTGGGCATGATGGGGTAAACCCATCAATTCATCCCCAAATTCACTCAGCTCAGTGAGCCCCTTGTACGACTTTTAACTAAAAACATCCCTTTTCATTGGGGAGAGGAACAACAAGCTGCTTTTTGAAACGCTAAAAACTGCTGCAGCAACAGCCCATCTTGCGCCACCCTGATTATAGTAAACCATTTATGATGTTTACTAATGCTTCTGATTATGTGGTTGGAGCTATCTTGGCTCAACTGGATGAGCATGGGGTTGTTCACCACATTCCATATTTCAGCAAGATGCTCTCTAAGGCAGAAAGCAACTATAGCGTCACTAGGGTTGCCTGGACGTCCTGATTGCTGTTAAATATTACCGCCCTTTCTTATATGGGACCTCATTTAAAGTAGTTACGGACCACGCCTCTTTAAAATGGTTACAAAATATGAAGGATCCCAATGGGCGGTTGGCACGCTGGGCTTTAAAGATCCTGCACTATGATATGACCATTGTAAACCAAGCTGGGATGAGCCACATGAATGTTGATGGGTTGACTCAGCTGCCCATCCTTCACTTAGATAATAGTGAAGCAGAGCGGCTACATGATCTCCCAATGACCCCTAATGCTTGGGAGGATGAGGACGAACCAGTCCAGAAGATGCTAGCTCGATATTCCCATAACTAGAAGGTGGATATAGGGAAGTTATACAAGAAAGTAGGAGTAAACTGGTTACCCTACCTCCGACCCTTAGAGGAAGTACTTGTCATTATGTTTTCTCATGCTCTCCTAGGGCATAGTGGAGTGCGGAAAACCTATGAATGGGTAAAAGAATACTGCTATTGGAAGGGAATCATGTAGAACACCATCAAAGTCACGGATGCCTGTCTGACATGCAAAAAGTAATCCAGTTTTAAAACCAAGTATCAATATCAACCTACCACCCCTCACCAGCCTTTCCACACAATAAGTCTCGATGTAGTTGGCTCTCTACCCCAAACTACGGGTGGAAATTGATATATATTGGTTGGTATTGATCACTTTACCAAATGGGTTAAGGCAGTGGCTATCCCAGATCAGATGGCAAAGGCCACGGCCACTTTCTTCCACCAGTATATCTTTACTTGACACGGTTGCCCCAAGTTTTGCTCCATAATAATCGTAAAAACTTCACATCCTGAGTGGTGAAAATTCTCACAACTTCCTTGGGCACCCAACAGCTCTTTTCTGCCCCCTACAACCCTTTAACCAAAAGTACCATGGAAAAAGCAAATGGGACCCTGGTTTCTATATTACAGAAAATGGCTACTTCAGACCCCCTTCACTGGGATCAGTACTTACCAAGTGCCCTCATGGCGTACTGCATCAGCTATCATGGATCCTTAAAATATTGCCTTTCTGAGTATTTTATGGGAGAGAACCTGGGTGTCATGATTCTGATATGACTGGACAATAATAGTGGGACATCTAGGGCGGAATCCACCAAAAATGATATCAGATATGATTATTTGAGTGCCTTGAGATGAGGCGATATTGGGAGTAATGGGTTTATTATTGGGTCACCTCTAAATAAGGCAACATCGACATTTGATGAATACAAATTAAATTGCCTACAATTTGGGTGATAGAGAATTATAGAATAACCAGTCAAAATAAGGAGAATCGGTGGAACCAAATAGTCCAAGCTATGAGAATGGTATTGTCCAAGCCGCTGTAATATAAGCAAGATGGTTGATTAAGAGGAGTTGGTTGTTAAGTGAGTTTAGAAAAGCAGAATAGAAAGAATCCGCAGTATTAAGAATATCAATAAAAGAGGTTGTGGGAGCAAGTGCTCCATATTTATTTATAAGTTGATGCTGTTTGTTATATTTTGATGGTTGACTCAAAAATAAACACTTTGAAAAAACCATCAATGCTGATAGATTACTTCCATTGATAGATCCTATGATCCTCCCAATTCATCTGCATAATCTTATAAATCAGATTCACCTTATAGCTGCTCTAATTGCGTATGAGGTGCCCAATTATTTAAATTTAAATTTAAATTTATTGCGGGGAAGGCTGACCATGGGATGGACACTTCTGAATTTGATCCAAAAGAGACAAAACTTAGTACCAGGGGAGGCACCCCAGAGAAGCGATGCTATCTCTTGTTGCCAGCGGGAACGCCACTTGTGGGGAGGGGGAGGGAACGTGTGAAGGGGCCGTAGCCACTATTGAGCACGTGTGGAGGAAGGGGTCTGATTTGATGAACCAGACTGGGAACCAGGAGGAGACCAGCTGTCAGCAACGCGGTGGGAGATATCCAAACATCCACGCTTCAAAGTGGTCCACCAAATGAGACCGGAATCTGTGGACAGCTTCAGGGAGGGTGGGGATGGAGCCAGCAATGGCATCCAAGACAATCGTGTGGATAGTCCACATGGCTATTGCAACCACCAGAGCACGGAGGGAGGGTGGGAGGGGGAGGCCATTGATGAAGAAAACATATCTCTTGACAGACTGAAGGGATGCGTTTGATCCTGGCCTAGCAGACGTTGGACTTCGCGCCATATCACTTTAGAGGTGGGGCACAACTCCAGGCGGTGGAACAGCGTTCCATACTGGCCACACATGACACAGGATGAGTGTAAAGCGTTAGAGCGCTCAGCTTTATGATACACCCGCCTCAGGCAGTGCCACACATGGGAGCGGACTTGAGGCTGCAACAGAGGATGGTGTGCATATTTCCAGATAGTCTTTTGGGTCTCAGTGGAATAAGGGATGTCCATCATGTCCAGGTAGTCCACCCTGGATAGGACATGGGGTCGAATGGGGATCACGCCATCATGGATGGGTAGCCCCTGTACCTCTTGTGTGAACTGAGGAGAGGGGCGTCCTCTCTGGGCTGTATGTCCGCTAATACAAATTCTCTACTCAGCACTCCGCATGGAGAGTAGGATTCGTTTGTAGTGGGTTTTAGTCCCGTGAGGACCTGTGGCCGATGTGTGTGATGCGAGGTATTTCATCAGGGAGTGAGGGTTTGATGGATTATTGAGGCCCAAGGCTCGGGAAAAGTTGGAGAGGGCCGCGCGGGACCAGTGTTGGGATGGGAGTGTAGGAGCAGTGACGGCCGCGATCCAGGTGCCCAGGATCTTGGCGGCATGGGCTTTGAAGTCAAGCAGGCCCATGCCACCATGATGATGAGGGCCAAACATGACCTCTAGCCATACTGGTGGAGTGTGGCCTGACCAAAGCCATCCTTGCAGCAAAGCATAAAGGGTTTTGAAGAAGCTTGGGGAGAAGGGGATGGCGTGGGCTCCGAACCAGACTTTGGATAAGAGCATAGAGTTGGCAAGAACAACCCTGCCAGTGAGGGTAGTAGGGTGGGCTCTGAGAGAGGCGATTCGCTTCATCACGTTGTCCAGTATACAGCCCTCCATTACTGCTGACGCATATCCGCCTGCCTCCATACACACGCCCAGATGGCGTACCGGTCCTATGGTAGGACGTGGCACAAAGGGGAGCACCAGTGGAGCGGTGTGTGTTGAGTTAGTAAGGCGTGGACGTGGGCGAGCAGATGGGCTGGGTTGGGAACTACTTGCTGGGGCCCAGCAGTTCTGAAACCGACCAAGGAGGATGATTTCGGTTTTGGAGGCGTTTAGTGCAGCGTTGCTTACCCGGGAATATTCCTGGATGAGGGCTTCAAGTGCGCGTGCATCTTGACTATTAGACACCCCCACTACGCAATCATCTGCAAATGCCAACATCTTGACTGGGGTTTGGCCTGGCACATGGACCCCAGTGAGGTGGGCATTCACATTTCGCAGTAGTGGGTCAAGGCTGAAGTTGTATAAGAGTGGGCTGAGGGGGTCCCCTTGTCGCAGGCCCCTTTGAGGGCGGACTACTTCCGTTAGAGCCTGGGCCACGCACTGCCATTGTTGCAGATTCCGTGAGCAGCATCACCCAGTTAATGAAGTGGGGAGGTAGGCGGAATTGTTGGAGGCAGGCCCTAAGGTATTCCCAGTTTACTCTACTATAGGCCTTTTGTTGGTCCAAGAATACAAGTGCCCCAGAGGCTGTGGACTGACACACATTAGCCACAGAGTGCACATTATCCCAAATTGACCTTCCAGGGATGAAACTGAATTGTTCTGGGGAGATGGTGGCAGATGCTACAGTCCCTAAACGGTTAGCCATGATTTTTGTTAAAATTTTGGTGTCTGTGTTTGTTAGAGAAATGGGGCGCCAGTTGGCTAAGTCTAGCCTATCCCCTTTCTTGAAGAGTGTGACTGTAAAGGCCTCATGTCCTCCTGGTAGAAGGCGCGTTTCCAACAGACTTTGGTTGATTGAGGCTAGCTGTAATGGGGATATATATTTAAAATATATTTTTTGTAGAACTCATATGGAATGCCATCTGGGCCTGGGCATTTTCAGTTTGGCGCACCGCTAATGGCTGTCCATAATTTGTTCAGAGTAATTAAATTCATTATTTCTGGGTATCAGAAAATGGTGCAGATACGAGCTCAGTTGAGAAATTCCACCATTTTGGCCAGCTGAATTGGTTTGTCTCAGTATAACTTGGAGTAATATCTATGCATTTTGATTTTCACTTCAGCCAGTGTGTCCGCAATGGAATTATCCAATCTTCGCAACTGTGTGCAGGCCACACTCTGGCGTGGTGCAAAAAATTTTTGAAGAAGTATGCGGTGCACTTGTCGCCTTTAGTGATGCGTGTGGCCCTGTATTGGACACAAACCTGATGTGTGTGTTGTCTTTCGAGTGTGTTGAGGTGGGCGGCTGCCTCCGCCCACTTCCGGCCCCATGCAGGGCTATATCCTGTGGCTGGAATGTTGGACTCCAAGTGGGCCAATTCCGCCAGCGCACGCGATATAACCACCAATGTGGCTCGTGAGTGTCTGGAGGAGAGATGGCGATAGTGGTGGATGGTGTCTTCTTTGAAAGTTGCCCATGTGGAAATGGGGTCCATGCAAAATGGTGCAACAAACGATTCTGCCAAAGTTGCCTCTTCTACCCACATGGAAAATCCTGGCGACGCAAGCTCTGGGGGGCAGATTTTGCACCAATGTGGGGCCTTTGCAACTGTGAAGGGTAAGTGGTATGTTATTGAGACCAGTCGATGGTCAGAGAATTCCATTTTTGTTGTTTTGAAGTGGGAGATGTGGGGTTGGAATTTCGCCGGTGCTAGAATAAGGTCAATGCAGGTCATGGACCTTAATTGGCCATTATGGACGTGGGGACGCGTCATGTTTTTGAGCAGTGGGGCATGTCGCGGCAGCGCATCCCTTAACCCAAGGGTGGCTTTTAGAACGCGTAGTTCTACGTGACCCTGTGGGGCGTGGGGTGAGGGCGGCCACCAATCCGTTGGTGAGGCTAGCCAACAGTTCATGTCGCCAACTAGTAAGGAATTGGGGGGTAGCGGAAGGGATTTGACCGATGAGAAAAATTCCTGACGCTCATGTGCACCATTTGGGGCGTAAATGTTGACTATTGTGTGCACAACATTGGCCCATGAGAAGGTGACAACGAGCACTCGGTCATTTAGGAATGTTTCTGAAGATGTAAATTTGAAAAAATTGTTTTTCCAAATTAGCACCCCACAGTGCTTTGACCAAAAGGATAGGGATGGTAGGAGCATTGTTTTCCAAGCTTCCTTGGAACCTCGTGGACAGTGGGACTCCTGGATGGCCAGAATATCCACGGGTAAATTGTTTTGTAAAAAACTCAGTTTCCTAGCCTGGGATGGGGAGGCCTTGAGTCCGGGGATATTCAGCATCCCTAGAGTGAAGGTTTCCCCAACGCACCTTAGGTGTGAGGGGGTGGGCCCCTGGGCCCACCAGCCTCTTCCAGGTCCCCACGGGCTTTCACAGCAGCGCGGGTATTAGCAGCAATGCTATTGGGGTTTTTGTTAATTTTTGCAGAAAGAGTCGTGTTGGCTTTGGCCTTCACTTTTTGTTTTCCTGACGTCAGACTAATTTTTTGTGGTGCAGATAAGTTCGGTGCACCGTCAAGTGGGGCAAAAAAAAATTTTCGGTTGGGATAGGTCCCAAGTCAGTTTCAACTGGGGCTTGGGTGCAACGATTGGGTGAGATCGAATTTCCCATCAGATCCGTGGATTGAGTGGCCCGTTCAGCATGGGCCTCCCAATCTGATTGGGTGATGGATTCCCGAGTTGCTTCTGCCATGAAGGTCTCCATGTCCTCCTGGCGTTGTGAGTATGGGATGGTGGTGTTGGCCTTGGCCGTTTCCTTGGCCGCGGCCCTACAGGCCTGCTTAGCCTTCTTCCACTCCTGCGGGGAGATGGGCTTTACCAATAGGTAGCAGCCTTGTGCTCCCCATGGGAAAGCCTCCTTGGTGCTTGCAGTTGGTTCATAGTGCACCTCTCCGCTGGTCATGGCCGCCGAGGGGTGCTCTTGGAATGTGATGCCCTCTTTGATGGGGCACGCATGCGCCTTATGGCTGAACACATCACAGTGGTTGCAAATGGGGGGTGCACTGTCCACGGTTACCCGGAATGGGTGGGTGGTATGCCCTGTGATGTCAATAAAGGTGGAGTGCGGGATCTGGGTTAGGTCCTTCGCGATCTCCTCAGTTGGGATCAGAACTGCGATGGCTTTGCTGGTGCACAGGTGTGGCATCAGCGTGAAACGTTGCATTTCAAAAGATTGTATTTCGCCATATATGGCAAGACCATCTTTCAGGTGTTGCTCCAAAATGTCACGTTTTACCATAGTAGGCAAAAAGTCAAACATGAGGAAAATTTGGTTTGATTGTGTCCATCTGGTGCGTTTAGTTTCGATGACCTGTAGCCCTTTGGGGAGGTTGGCCACTATGCGCACCGCTGCAGCCTCGTCTGCTGCAATTTTGCTTTCAAAACCTAGGTCCAGCCAACCGCGTGACATGGAGTGAGGTGTAACGTACACCGCGGTCAGGAAAATTTTGTGTACATCTTCACAAAATTTTTCCCATAGGGCTGTTTTTTGGATGTCCAGATACACACAGACTCCGAATTCCCACTGACAAAAGTGGCTGGGAATGTGGCGTGTTGATGTACTGGTTGCATCATGCTTGCCACGTGAGTATCTCCGGGGAAATTGTGACCGCCAGTTTTTTAGGTTTTTCTATTCCGCCGGATTCTCTGGGGCGTTTTTGAACGTTAGAGGCCGCGGGCCTTCCGCCTGCTCCTCTTGCCTTGCTTGCCCAACTGCTCCCAGACATGGCCGCAGACTAATCCCCTCTATGAGATTATCAAACTAGATTTAGTCTTGAATTGAATAGGTTGCAAAAGTGTTTGCAACGAGAAAGAAAAGTTTTGAGAGGTGCCCAATTATCATAGCTAATACTAGCTATTATATTATTATATTATGGATGATTATGGGTACACTTGGGTGCAAAGTGGTCCCACAGCATTAACTAAATTGCACTTCCTAAATTAGTGCATTAATCTTAATGCACTAAGGCGGAAGTTGTGTTCAATTAATGAAATCAATAATATGCACTTAAACATAGACGTCCCAATTATTGGTGTACTTAGTGCTATTGAGAGGCCTGCCAATGTCCCAAATTGGGGTGCATCATCTTTTATGATCATATATGTTTTATTCCCCATTTATTGTTAGACGTCTAGTTATGATGTAGCTCTAATAAGGAAGATTTTGATGTTGAGTTCAAAACCCAAAGTTGTCCCAATTATGAGAGTAAATCGCCTTTAATCAGGCTGAAAAAATTCTTATTTTTAGTCAATTCATGGGCCAAATTGACTTGGGAAAATTTCATGATTATTGCCATGACCAGCAGAGGATTGGCATAATATGAAAAAACTCATCTAATAGATGAGTTCAGCCAGGTGATTCCTGAGAGGTATATAATACCAGTGCCTGGCTGATTAATAAAACATCAATTAATCATCATTTACTATTTTATTGGTCATTAATAACTACTGTCACTTAGTTTATTAATTATTATCCATCTGTCATCTGTCTGATATTCATATCTGTTGCTGTTATGTCTATATTAGATAGTTGTATGTGTTTATTCTTCCCAAAGAGAAGTATATAGTTGCCTGCCAGAGAAGTAGTCCTAATTATAGGAGTAATTTTCTGATTTTGTACAAAGACAGAAGGTCTTGTATTTGTTGGTGCCAATAGATTTAAAAATGGTGAGCATACCGGAGTTACTTGGCTATTATTGAGGATTATTGGAGAATCTACTAACTGATTATGAGCAGTAGTTTCATTTGAAAAGCAAGTTTATATCCTCAATTTCATTATTAAGTTTCTTTAGCTTGCACCATTGGCTGAAAACTAATATTTTGGTGCTCACTCAAAGAAAAAAACAACTGCCTTAATATGAATATGGATGATCAGCTTTCAGAATTTTCCTGAAAGTACAGCAACAATGAAATAGAAACAAGCGATGTTCAGTTTATTGAACATTTTACCTTAAATTGTTCTGACAATGAGGAGGGGAACAGGTACTCATAAGAGCTAATAGCGACTGGAACAGGCCCAAATTTACCTTCTAATCCAGCCGAGTTTACCCAGGTTAACATCAAGGAAATGCTGGAAACCCTGTTTCGAGGCTACCAGGTTGGTTCTTCAACAATTGACCTGAGCTTTGGTCTATTTCATTACATGACAGGATCAAGAACTGAAGAATGAAATTTATCAAAAATATAGAGAATCCACCATGGCTGGTTTGGCCCAAAGACTTCAGGAGAGTCAGGCCAACACATACAAATATTTAGTTAATTTTGTACAACCATCTATTAAGCATGCTCAACGCAACTTTGCACATCAAAATCTTGAACTTTCTCACATTCACCGTATTCAAGATGAGGAATGGTCAGCCCATGCTTGCTTATTATAGAAATTGGATAATTTGCTTTGCAGAATTGCGCAAAGCAATCATTTTAAACACTGGAGCTGCAACAGAAGCTTATAACTGAATTGATGAGTTGGT